>CM031967.1:13802543-14042543 GCA_018749465.1 Paracanthobrama guichenoti | reverse complement strand
GCTTTGTTTCACAAAACAGGAGCTATTTAATAATGCGATCCCACAATATTCCAAAAACGACCTCCGGCACATGCTCAAATGCTTCCACCAGATCTGTGATGGGAAAGATTGGACAATTCATTTGGGATACTTCAATGAAGTGAACAGAAGAAAACACAGGAAGAGGGAAAAAGGAAGAGGAAAAGATGAAGAGGAGGTGGAAAAAAGAAAAGACAAGAAAATAAATGGTGTATATGCCAAATCAGGTCTGATTAATTTATTTTTTTCCGAACGCTTCCACTGACTCAAAACGCATTTGAGTTGAGATGCAAAAATGTCATCCGAGACAAAAGCGATTAATTTCAGAACCGGTGAAAACACAGAAAAGCAATCTTAAACATGAGAGCGTGATTATTTCATGAATTCTAAATAAAAAAAGAAAACACATAGAAAAACATAGCAAATACATTTTCAAAAGAATATTGCAAGAAAGAAAAAAAAGCGACCAAATTATCTGGAGGCTTTTTTTTTCCCCAGCCTTCCTCCACTTCTCTTTTCCTCAGTCTTTGGAAAACAGAAATTTATTTCTGCCTTCATCTCTAAATTGGATGCAATTTATTGCCTCTACAAAGCTCGTTTTTCACCGGCCGTGGCAGCCAATGCGTATCTGCCTCCTCAGTGTGGCCTCGGGTGCTAATATGCAGAAAGTGGCCGCGGGGAGACGCGACTCGGTGAAGGGGAGAAGGGAGGGAAAGCTGGGGGACACAGCCCAGAATCAATCCATGATAGAGGGAGAGAAAGATGAGTGTGTTTACTCATAGAAATATGGCCGCTCGGGATGTCAAAAGGAGGTTATATAACTGAAAGGCTGAATCAGAGAGACCCAAGTGGGAGAGACAGAGAAATGAATAATAAAAGTGACACAAGACAGCACTGAGTGAGTTGGAGTGAGTTGACAAAGGATACGTGAATGTGCACTTGTGCAGCCGCACTGATTTTTAGGTAAACGGCTAAATATGCATGCAGATGTGAGATAACAGGTCATAGGTCAGTGGATCTTGTGTGTGTTGTGTCAGCGGAGTGTGAACAGAACAGGAAATGTGACATTCAGCAAACAGGAAACACACAGGCAAAGTCAACTACTGTGTGAACAAGCCAGTTGCTGGTCTCTCAAAGTTTAAGGCCATTTAGCAGTCACTCTTATTCAGAGTTAACTACAAAAACATAATTTTTCTAATCTTTTATTCCAAAAATACAATTCATATGACTTTTCAAGATTGCCGTGGTCACCGCAAACATTCAATTCATTAAGTCTCGGGCTGGATGACTTCCAAATGTTCAGAGAAGTATTGCCACATGTTTGAGTGGACTTCAGTGTTGCCAAGATTTTGTATTAAACACAGGAAGTGACATTAGCTTTGCTTACAAAGTGCAAAACTGCGGTTTGACACATTCATCTCACTCGTCCTCGCTCTCACACTTTCACTGTTTCTCTTCCACAGACGTTAAACACAATCCTACTTGCCCAGACTTCTCTCTATAGCTCAAGGTGCAGTCCGTCCAGCGACCTTGCTATGGAACGCCTACACAGGCAATGAATAAGTATCACATTTCCTTCACTGACAGCTGACACAGTCAGGCCCAGGTGATATACCAGACATGACAAGTGATTCTAATTAAACGTTGAGGCTAAGGATATAAAATGGCAGGTAGGGAACAAACCCTGTCCGGCCAACCAGCACGCGCTAGTCCTAATCTGATGAGCCGGGCTTGTCAGGCCCTGCTCATCGGTTCCATCAAACTCAGGCCTGAATCCCAGGAGAAAAGTGACAGTTTTCCACCCGAGGGGAAGACGGGACTTGGCGAACCCCTGCCCATCGCAAACAATAAACACTAGTCAAAAGAAAAAGTGAGATCCGGCGTAATGTGAAGCCAGACCGAGCTTTTGGGCTTTACGAATTTGTCAGACAGTTGTTCGGCTGAATGAAGTACAAATGAAGTGCTGCCACTGCTGTCCCCAGGCTTAGGTAATACCTGTCAGACTTCCACTTGTTTTAAGGTAAAAACCAGAGACACCTTGGAACCAAACTCACCTGGAGCCACGGATGACAAAAAGTTTAGCTTCTTTCCTGTTCGCCGTGACATTGTTGTGTCTCCGTTTCTGTGCCTCGGCAGAGACTAAAGTGTTTTGTGTAGGTTCTTTAGAAAAGTGCAGACAGTTAGCAGTTTACTCGAAGGAAAACATGAGCAACGTCGCATTTTGCACTTACAGAGAACATCCCGAGAACATCAGGGAAGGTCAGAGCTAGAGTCTGGGACGACTTTTCCCGCTCCCCACCCGGAATCAAGGCTTACCAGCTGACAGCCCATCATCATCAGGGTTGCCAGTGTCACCAGGCGGGGGAGGCTGCCAGTTGGCACTCGTCGGTAGGAGAGCGATTCTCAGGAGCTCGCCAGGAAATCTGTATTTGATAATGCAACTTCACACTCCACTGCCTTCCTCCTCAACTTAATACATCAGAATTTTTGGCGTTCTCGTTTCCATACTACAGCAGTCGAAGCCAATGCCTGGCATCCACAGCTGACTAACTTGTTTCAAACAGCGGCTAATGAAGGATGTAATGCCTCTCGTTGTGAGGTGTGCTTGTTCTTACATGCTGAATTTGATTATTGTTCAAGGAGCACTTTCACAGAGGAACACGAAGGGTGGGATGATTATTTTATTGTAAGTTTTTTCTTTGCAATTAAGGTTATACATTCGAGAGCTTCTTCCAGAGCTCCTGAACCCTTACTGTCCTCATTAAGGTGATGCATCAGTGATGCTATGAGTGTCTACAATTAAGAAGTTTAAAGAAATCTTTTAAAAAATGTATCTTAAAACACACGGCAAGTTCTTAGAAATGTACATTTTTGTTTTCGCGTTGGTTTCATATAGTTTTACACCACACTGTAAACCCTAACGCTTAAAATACTTAAAAGGTTTGAGTAGGACAAGCTTAAATTAAACAAATTACTTCAGCTAAATTAACTGTTATGAGTATTTAGAACTTTATTTTTCTTTTGAGTTCACAGCATTGTAATATTTCAAGTAAACTGAACTGTTTCATTGTTTTGAGTTATATGAACTAATTTCCTTTAATTTGGACTAACTTAAGTTTAACTGAAACTGGGCTGGGATTTTTTATTCCCCAGCATGCTTTGCCCATGTCACTTGAAAGGGGCAGCTTTTTCCCAACTTATTCAGTGCTGAATTTAAAAATGGAATGGGGTGTAACTATCATAAAAAAAAAATTAACCTTGAATAAGTTTTTTTATCATAGAATATAATATTTTCTGTTTTTACACCACATGACGTTTTCTGATTTATGTTGGTTGCACCAAATTCATTATTTTACTTCAAATTATTTTACTTTAAGAATAAAGTAAAACTTTATGTTAAACTGAAGTTAAACTTATTTGTTTTGTTATTTTTCTAAAAGATTTATGCCAAACTATAACAAATGCAATTCTTTTAATGAGGCTTTTTCTTCCTTATAATATATGACCTGTTGTACCACATTGACATTTTTGACTATATGCCAACCAAAAACGAATTAAAATGAATTTACTAAAGAAAAAAAAAAAAGAAAAAACATGCTTATAGAAGAGGTGCATTCAAGTCAGTGTATAAGTAAATTGCATGAATGCATTTTTGAAGGAATTAATACATTAAGAAATAAAATAAAGTCATGGATGCTTGGACCACTGGGTAGTAGTCAACTGGGAAGTCAAACAAAGGGTGCAAAAATGAAAGATCATCAATTTGGTACGTTGTTGTAAAAGCTTTGAGCTTCACCCTGGGTGCAATAAGCGAATGGAAGATGGTTCTTGTGCAAGATTTCTTTTTTAGAATACTTGCTGTCGTCTAGGAAGAGGATGAAAGATCTGAGTCGAGCTTCTCTCTCATGACAACCCAACTGGCTGAGCTTCAGCTCTGGCTGAATACGGGGAGTAAAGATGATTTGCCAATGCAGCCAGGGAAAGATATTTCTCAGTTCCTTCAAGTCAAGCATCTCTGAATAGTACATCAAGATTATTCATACAATATTAGTTCCAATCCTGCTATGAGGTAAGAGTTTAAAGCCAAGAAGAGGTGCTTCAGTGACAGATGAGAGCCTGATAAGGTAATTAAACCATACTATATCAGAAAGATATTGCACCAGACTGATCTAAGGTCAGTTCTGCAGTTTCTTTTATATGGCTTGAGCTTTGTAAATGTTTAATGTATCACTGAACTGTTAACGGTGAGCCCCAGAGTCCTGCCAGCATTCTAAGAAGAAAACGCACTAACTGCTTCCTGTGCTGCCTGGCCCTGAAGGAGGGATGAGGGATGAAAGGAACAGAGAGAAGTTGTGTGCTGTACTATGTTTAACACCTCTCTTCCAAACATTTTGTGACTCTAAAGCTGTCATATCATAAAATATTATATTTTTCTTATTTTACATTGAGGTCCACTAATAAAGTTAGTTTATGTGAGATTTTAAACTGCCATTACATCTTTTCTTACTTTACAGAATATGTCTTTTTGAGATTTTTGTTGAGAGTTGTAAGATATGAAACTGTTAGTTAAATTGGTTAAATCGTTTATAATAAACTGCAATATTCCATAAATAAAGAGGTGACTTTAAATTTTGGTCTGTTCCTGACAAATCTTTAATATGGCTTGGAAAATAAATAGATTTAACAGAGTATGGATTATTTCCATGCTGCTTTTTTGAAACTTTAATGTGCCCATTTACATTCGTTCTCATTTTCCATTGCATGGAAAAAGGACAATCTGCTATATTAGTCTGTTTTTGTATTCCATGAAAGAACAAAAGGGGTAGTTCATGTATGATCATTTCATTTACTCAATCATTTACTCAACCCAGGGGCGTAACCATCGTTTCGAAATGTCAAGTGTAATACCAGTTTTTTTCTGACCTTTGTCTAATTGACAGGTTTTATTTTTCTCTTGCTTTTAATTGGCTAGGAAATCAAACACACTGCTGACCAATAACCAATCATTTGTATTCTATTTTTTTATATAATTTTGTCCTATATTGTCCAAATGTCAATTTTATGATTGGTTTATGTACCACAAACACTTATGCATTAAATCATCTTGGATTTCATATAATGTAAAAAAACTATAGTTTACTATAGTTATAGTTTACTATACTTTAATAAAGGCTAAGTCAATGAGCACTGCATTATTACTTTATTGTTATAAAAATACATATTTACAGTCATAATACAGTCGCATTTGTGCGTTTATTGTCTTCACGTTTCATCAGTCAAAACATTTCTGCGTATTACTCAGCTACAGCGATAGCTGGATGGCTTTGTCCATATAAAGGATTTCCTGGAAAGTCATGAGTTATTACTTCTATATGAGTGCATTTCGGACTATCTGCGAGAGACAGCCCTCTGGCTTCAAGTGTGAAGGAAACATTACACAAGAGTGTTAGAGCTCCATGATGTTCACATCGGCTCATTTTGGATAAAATTACAACGTCCGGTCATGCATAGACTATCTTGTCTCTTTGAATTTAAAAAAAGATTTATTCACTTTGGCCCATGAAAAACTCTATATCATGAAAACACTTGCCTGGAAAAGTGTGGGGGACGAATTAAAATTTGATTAAAAAAGTGTGCATCCCCTGTTTATTCTACGCTAATGACTCAACCGTACGTCATTCCAAACCAGTATGACTGAAGGGGTGGTCAGATTATCAAAATTTCAGCAATGAAAATGCTATTATAGCAATATATATTGTCTGTTATCAACAGTGCAGCAAATCGAGGAGTTTTATGTTGGTCAACACGGCAAATCTGCATGTTCAACTTGAACCTGTTGCGGAAACTGAGTGGGAAAATATTCCGCTCTAACGCGAAATTACAGATTGAGTGGATTCCAAATCGCTGGATTTTGCCCATGAAAATTCGAAGAACAACTGTAAATGTGACCACACCTTTATTACATGGGACGTTTTCAAAAATGTATCAGTGTTTTTTGTCCATGTAATGAAAGTCAGTTGGGGAAATTCCAGTGCTGTTTTAAAAACTTTTGACTTTCATTGTATGGAAAATATACAAAATAGTTAGGCATAAAAAGTAAGACATAGGGGTGAGCAAATGATGGGGTCAACTATCCTTCAGTACAGGTTTGGAATGACATGATGGTATTACGGTGATAAAATACTATAGTGAATTACTAAAGATGATGAGTCAGTCACAAATAAGCAATGTACTTTTCAAGTGTGGCAAACCCTCTCTCTCTCTCTCCTTTCGCTCCTCTTGTTCTGTGTCCACTCCTGCCCCTCTATTTTGGGTGCCTTTACAAAGCTGCTGATGTGATTATAGAGGATGATGATTACGGTTACATAACAGCATCAAATTAATTTACTGCCCGCAACACGGCGGCAGGAGGAAATCACCCCCTTCCCCCCACCCCTTTCTTTCCCTCTCGCTGCTCTGCTGCTTCATGCGTCAAACATTTCCCATCTGAAGCTCCTCCTTCATACAAGCACACATATTCACCCCCCCTACCCGGCAGTCCATTAAAGTCACATCAAGGGGATTAAGACAAACTGGGTCAGTGGAGCACTGCTGTGGAAAAAAAGTGAGAGGCAAACAAACCATGGCCAAACATCACCGCCAACCTTATAAAGCATGGGGGGTTGGGGGCCGGACTGGGATTTATAGGCCTGGGGATTGTGTCTGGCTGGGGAGAAGGTGCATTCTTGCAGGCATAGATGAGTGGAAGGGTGTGGAAGATCTGGCCACGGCTAAGATCTCACGAGGGCCCTACAGGCCTGGCCGCAGGAAGTGAAGCCAGACACATGGTTTTTGTTTTTGGTCTCTCTCTACTTTGCCTCTTCTCTCTCTCCAAGAAGAAAAGACTGTCTCTTCATGATGAAAAGCACTGGCTGCTATGGTGTAGCTCCGTAGGGGAATTGTGTGCCAACTTCATGCACACACATACTGTACTGTTTGGGACACGCTTGATCATTTTGAGTCGAAAGTCACAATGAGACGTTTGTGGAGAAATGCAAGCCAGAATTTTTTATTTGGACCTCTTTTTTGTTGTTATTTAGGTAAAGAAAAGTAATGCTCAAAATGGAGTGATTATATCTAAAAACATAATAATGGGACTTCCTCAATATTGATTCTTAAATCCTAAGATTGGTCTTTAGTCTATATGCTTTCTTCAGCTAATATGCAAAAAAAAAAAAAAAAACATCACACCTCCCATCCAGCAATCACAGTATAATAATAAGTTTTGTGGGTAACACTTTATTTTAAGGTGACGTAGTTACACGTTACTACATAACTATAGTAATAACTAATTTTCAAAAAGCTTTATCGCCAAGTGTGCTTGCACACACAAGGAATTTGTCTTAGTACTGAAGCTTCCAGTGCACATATACAAATACAACAAGAAACATAGTAATACAAATTCTAATAAAATATGAAAATAGTATAAGGTCACAGTTACAATAATCTCATTTTGACATGACATGGACTGCTGTAGCTACCACAGTGCAAACGGCAGCATGAAACGCGCATGAAGGAATGTTCAGCTGTTTCTCTTCGCTACTTATAGCACGAAAAACATAAACATCAGAAGGTATGTTGAGCGATACAACACACATGTAATATGCCAATCAATACTTCAACCATGGAGAAGCGTTAAAATTGCAGCTTATGAACAATGTCAATTGATGGTACATTTATCTCAGGACAGTCACTCAATGTTCATCGCTCTTTCGTTTGCCAGACAAAAGAACTTGGGAAGAGCATTTTGCTACATACTGTTAAATATACACTGAAAAAAGTTACACTCAGAAAATGCTAGTACATATCACACATGATTACACAGAAAAGGCAAGTAACTTGAATTAACGGTGAAATTTTGAAGTCGAAAGTGAAATAATATTTTCTTATAAAACATACTCCAATAATCTGTTTTATTTACAGATTATAGATTACAGATTTATGTTTTATTTTTATATATTCATTGTATTTTGACTCAACCTGTTATAGATGTATTATTGATACTATTTGAATCTCCCCATTTTTGGTCAATTTGAGTTTTGAGTTTCTCAAAAACAAGTTATAACAACCACCATTTAAATGATTATATCTCAAAAGCTGTTTGAATTAGATTTTATTTTATGGAGAAGCTAAAGCTGCAGGATTCTGGATAAAATGAGAATCGCGTTTTGTTTTGTTTTTGCTTTAAACAGAGCTCACGATTCCGAAAAGACAACTAAACAAAATTGCATGTAATTTACTAGACGTTCTGACAAAATGTTAATTGCCACAGTCTATTTAAAATATTTAATGAATCTCAATGAATTATTTAATTTTAAAAAATTTATTAAAAAAACAGTAAATTACTTACTTATAAGTACTTAACTTGTTTAATTACTGGATGAATCAGTGTTTTTGAACAAGTCTCTTGAATGAATGATTCAATGACTTATAAGTACTTAACTTGTTTAATTACTGGATGAATCAGTGTTTTTGAACAAGTCTCTTGAATGAATGATTCAATGACTTATAAGTGCTTAACTTGTTTAATTACTGGATGAATCAGTGTTTTTGAACAAGTCTCTTGAATGAATGATTCAATGACTTATAAGTGCTTAACTTGTTTCATTACTGGATGAATCAGTGTTTTTGAACAAGTCTCTTGAATGAATGATTCAATGACTTATAAGTGCTTAACTTGTTTCATTACTGGATGAATCAGTGTTTTTGAACAAGTCTCTTGAATGAATGATTCAATGACTTATAAGTACTTAACTTGTTTCATTACTGGATGAATCAGTGTTTTTGAACAAGTCTCTTGAATGAACGATTTAATGATTTATAAGTACTTAACTTGTTTCATTACTGGATGAATCAGTGTTTTTGAACAAGTCTCTTGAATGAATGATTCAATGACTTATATGTACTTAACTTGTTTCATTACTGGATGAATCAGTGTTTTTGAACAAATCTCTTGAATGAATGATTCAATGACACTTTTAAACAGTCACTTGTCGCCACCTACTGGTGTAACAATGTAATTTATACAATCGTTATCTGAAGCATTTTTTTTGACGCTTTCAAAAGGTGATTTGCTCTATTTTGATCGCTACCGTTGACTGCAGTGATTATATCAGAACTATAAACTTTTATCCCAATACTTCTGTGATCATTTGAATTATTGTAACAGAAATAATGATACTGTGTGGATGAAAAGACTTTGTGAAGCTGTTTCATACCTAAACATGACAACGGCACTCTCTGGCCAGCAGAGCCAGCGCAGATTTGAATGTTCTGGTGTGACTTTGTTAAAGGTTGTTTGTCAAACTAGACACAGGTAAAATCGTTGTCATTTAGGAATGAGAACACGAGGGTGTTTGAATCGAGAACGCGATCTTTTAACGATTAATCGTGCTGCTCTAGGAGAAGCCCGTCTTGAATATTTAGTTGCCCCCTTCATCAAACTTCCCATCATCTCATGTGGCAACAGCACTGCTGATGTCAACACAACTAACTCTTCCAAAAACGTCTCTCTCTCTCTCTCTCTCTCTCTCTCTCTCTCTCTCTCTCTCTCTCTCAAAAAAAAAAAAAAAAAAAAGTCCAGCAAAACCGTCATAGAGGTCTATATTAGAATAAAGTCCGCCAGCACCTGAGGCCCAGTGCAGACGCAAACCATCCGTTTGAAATGAGTTCCCTTCAGAAGCTCTAAATCATGAGATTTGTTCATATTGACTTGGCTACACTGTCCTAAAGTGCTTTTTAAATGACACCAGAGGGAATATCTCGGTGCCAGCTACACATAAAAATATATGAGATCTAAATGGAGACCATAAACTGCACTCTGAAACAGCACTTTATGCTCAATAAATAAGATTCATGGAACGACACAGAGATGGTCATTATCCCGCAATACTCCCAAAGCACAGCTTGAAATGAGCTGAGGGGGATCTGGCTGTTGTGTTTGGGTGTGATGAGGGCTGTGTGTGTGTGTGTGTGTGTGTGTGTGTGTGTGTGTGTGTGTGTGTGTGTGTGTGTGTGTGTGTGTGTGTGTGTGTGTTTGTGTACAGTATACTGTATGTGCACTACTCTATTATAGTCTTGTCATGATACCAAAATTTCAATAGTCTTACATTTTAATTTGATGTTTCTCAGTACCAATTTCGGTACCATAGCAAAAAATATATTAGCATATACTTTTTAAGTATTTGAAAATAAAAATATGAAATAAATTAAATTAGTTATTTATTCATAATTATAAGTAAATAATACATTAAAATTAGCATGTGCCCATCTAATATTGTTCAATTAAAAACACCATTAAAAAGATCTAATTAAAAATTAGTTATAAAAAAATAAAAAATTGTTTATTACACTTTAAGACTTAATGCACAAATCTAGTTTGACACATTAGTTTTTCTTTTGTCATATCTGTTGATATGGTTATCTATGGAAGCTTTTTTATCTCACAATAAAACTGTACTTTGCAGCATAAAAATGTTTTTGCATGAAAAACTTTTATTCAAATTATGATTGGGTAATATACAGAAACCGAGCAACGAGCACTGCCTTTATTATTACTGAAGCTGATATCACTTCGGTTCAGCCACAGCACAAACTCATTGACTGAGTTGAAACTCTTGTTATAATATAATAATAATAATTTTAAAAAAAATCAGTCTATATGTGTAACAGTATAATGGATCAAAGCATCAGATCTTAAAGTGACAGCAGCCTAAAATACCTGCTGACAAATTATGAGATATAAAAATATCTATATGGCAGTTTTTTCCCACGTTATCAGTGTCAAGATTGTGGCCTGTGAAAATGCTGAGTGGCTAGTAACTTTGGAAAACCACTAGACACAGTGACTGGTGAGCAAAAAAGTTAGTCAAGCCCTGGTAATGACGTATATTTGTAGCCCAACCCCAGAAGTTAGCATCACACTGATTCCCTCGGCAAAAACCCAATAGGATTTTTTCATAGGGTTCTGAATTATCGTAAAAAAAAAAACTCTGATAAACAAAAGTTAATGATACTAGCACGTTTTGTCCATCAAGATCATTTTCACAAATGAACACAGGATTTATAAGTTTTAAAGCCTAAATACAATTGCCAGAAATAAAAACTTTAGGCTATAAACCAACTAGACCAGGGACGGTCGACTTCAACGTCACCACCATCAAGCTCCCGACAACTCTTTCAGTCTTCGAAAACAAAACCATACATTATCCCTGAAAGTGAGTTAGAATAGTTTGCAAGAGCATTAAAGAGTTATCCTGTTCGGTGTGATGACATTTAAATGTCCTCTGTAGTCATTTAGCAACTTGTTAGCAATCTCCTTTTTCAAGACACGTAAAATCTTTAAAAGAAATATCACCAGTGGGGTATGACTGGTATCTTTTATGTTGTTGAATAAAATGTGAAAATATCTTGAGCAGACCGTATTTCAGGCTCTGAAATATGGTCAAAAAACCCATTGACTTCAGGACGATTGAAACGGAAGTGCTAAAATGCTAATTCGCTTCGGGTTTTGGCATACAAAAATACGTCATCCCTTCAGCTCTCTATAGAAACCTTTGACGGTCTTCCCAGAGGGTCTTCACATGAAGCATCAACTTGGTACTGATACTTTTGACAACACTTTATTAAGTCACTGTAAAAAAAAGTAAAAAAAGTGCCTTAAATTTTTACGTACAATCAACTTGGATGTTTAAGTAATTTCAACTTAAATTACATTAAACTGACTGAATTAGTTGAAACTTGTATAAGTTGAAATTTGCTTAACTTATTTTGATGAGTTAAAGCAATGTTTTGTCATAACTTATTGATCATATAAGTGACCCTGGACCACAAAAACCAATCATAAGTCGCACGGGTATATTTGTGGCAATAGCCACAAGGGTCAAAATGATTGATTTTCTTTTATGCCAAAAATAATTAGGAAATTAAGTAAAGATCATGTTCCATGAATATATCTTGTACATTTCCTACTATAAATATATATGAAAGATGTTATTATTAGTAGTAATATGCATTGCTAAGGGTTTCATTTGGACAACCTTAAAGGTGTTTTTCTTAATATTTAGACTTTTAGTATAGTTGTGTCAAATAGTTGCATCTCAGCCAAATATTGTCCTATCCACCATATGTCAATGGAAAGCTTATTTATTCAGCTTATATACTATATTGATGATGTATAAATCTCAGTTAAAAAAAAAATAAATAAATAAAATTACCTTTATGACTGGTTTTGTGGTCCAGGGTCACATATAATCATTGTGCTTTAGGAAGTGCTTTCCAAAACAGCTTCAGATTGAGTCCCTCTGCAGTACACTATCATGACATGTCATGTCAACTGCCCAGCTGGGTGAAAATCTCTGATGTACGCATGAGCACTGCACTTTATCAGGCCTGCACTGGTTTAGCAAAGTACAACACAGCACAAGTGGTAATTTTCCACCATATCCTGCAGGTTACGCAGGCTGTGACTCCAGCTTTTTCTGAAAGCTTAGCTCTATTTGGTCTGATTCTCCCCCGTGACCGCGTGAGCCTGCGAGCAGCAGAAAATCTAACATTCTCTGACAGCAGATATTCCAAACACTTCCTCAAGAAAAACTTCCCTTTCAGCACTCATATCCTGGCAGATCCTTTCCCTCTCCCCAATAAAAAAACTACAACTGTTCAAGCACTCTTAATTATTGTGTATTAATGTTACAAAGTCTGAATCCCAGCTGATGAAGGCCGACTCTTCTTTATATTCATTTCATCTCGCTTTCCTCCTCCTAGTTTCATTTTTCCTCCTCCTTCCTCCCTTTTTCATGTGCAGTATTTCTCCGTCTACATACCGTGTATGGGGTCGGTAAGATGTTTCATGTTTTTAATGTTTTTGGATCTTATGCTCATCAAGGCTGATGAAAAATACAGTAAAAACAGCAATATTGTGATATATTATTGCAGTTCAAAATAACTTTTGATAATATTTTAAGATGTAATTTATTCCTGTGAATTTTCAGCATCATTACTCCAGTCTTTAGTGTCACATGATCCTTCAGAAATCATTCCAATATCCTGATTTACTGCTCAAGAAGCAATTCTTATTATTATTATCAGTGTTGAAAACAGTAGTGCTGCTTAATATTTGTGATACAATTTTTACAGGATTCTTTGATGAATATAAAGTTCAAAAGAACAGCACTTATTTGAAAAATCTTTTTGTAATATTATAAATTTCATGCCTTCTTGCTAAATAAATGTATTCATTTCTTTCAAAGAATCAAGATATATCTATCTATCTGTCTGTCTGTCTTTTCTTTTGCAATCTCCCACGAATATTACTTGCATCTGATGCTCAAGTGGAGAACTTCTGATCAATAAACACTTTTTTTATTGAGGATGTAATCTTGCCTGGAAAGAAAGGGCCGAGGCACAAGGCCGTCAGGCAAAGAGAGAGATTTCACAAGCCCGTCTAAGCTATCTGTACTTCAGTAAGAGATGAATGCTATAATTTGCAGATGGATGGTTGCAAAGCAACGTGCTGAACACAAACACATGTGTGCTGGAGAGAGAGAGAGAGAGAGAGAGAGAGAGAGAGAGAGAGAGAGAGAGAGAGAGAGAGAGAGAGAGAGAGAGAGAGAGAGAGAGAGGGACCAGATGCTCAGTCTATGAAATGACAGCCATTAACTAATCAGCTACAGTTTATGTAATTGTTGAACATCTTTCAAAGCAAATTGTGTACATGGGTTATCAACTAAATAAAAGCAAACATTCTCTCGCTCTCTGCCTCCCTCTCATTTCATGTTCATTATATCATCATCTGGCAGCCGTTTGCCTGCCACCCTTTAGAGCGAGACAAAGAGCAAAAAGAGACATAGAAGTCATACCCCCAATCACTGGCTTTCAAGGCCTGAGTAAAATTAAATTTGATAACGTCTAAAACATTAATAAGCACAGGACAATCTCATTCACTCAGTATAGAAACACCAGTCTGATTTGTCTTCAGTCTGTTTAACAGTGCTAACATTGTCAACATCCAAACCTGATCTACTGGTTGCAGTACTCGTTGCTACATGGTTGCAAACATGTTGAGTGATTTTTAGTGCATTTCTATGATGTTGGTATAGTTAGGTGGTTGCTATGGTGTTCTTGCTGGCCAATGTGGTAATTTGGGTGGTTGTTAAGTGGGTACTTCCTTATCCAAGTCTAAACTGCCCACCACTAAGTATCTGATATATTCTGGTATAAATATGGCTTGAGTGTAAGGCTATCTGATTAAATCTGTAACATGAATGGCAGAAATTAAAGGGGTCATGAACTGAGAAATTTTCCTTGAGCTGTTGACATCAGAGTTTCAGAACTGAAAACTTCCTTGTTAATTCAAAAACAGCTTTTATTGCAACCAAGCCCAGAGAACAACTTGTTGTGAAATGTGCCTATCTATAATAGATAGGTGAAAGACCGCCTCTGCAGAAAAAAATCAATGCCTACTTCATCATTGCCACTTTGGCCCTGCCCACTGGTGTGTTAGTGAGATGACAAACATACAGGATCACTGGACTAAAAATAACATTACCTTCCAAAAGATCCCAATGCTAGGAATGTGGATATTTATTTTCAACAATGTGAATGTCTCAGTTGAGCATTATTTATTTGTATTCGGTAGATTTCACTGTGGATTCTTTGGTAAATTAGTTGCAATTTAGCCATAGGCTTTGCAAACAGACTTTTACGACATGGACTTGACAGTAATGCCATAACATGCAAGTAACCGTGATAATTGTAATGCCTATGATGTCTGATATGCAATGACTCCAGTAAAGTCAGATCTTTGTTCTTTGTTTGTGTCAGTGAATCAAACCAGCGACTAAACAGTCAACTTCACATTGTTTCTCTTAATAGGATGAAAATAATCTGTTATTTAAACTGTGATTAAATTATACATAGAAAACGATCAAAGAGCACTCCCTTTACAATGAGCTGTCAATCAAACAGCGCTGACTCTCGCCAAAACTCATGTTATAATCAACAAATCTCTTATTTACATTGTGTTTGCACTGTTAGTTATGATGAAAGCATTCGCTAGTGTGCAGAAATCGAGTTGTAATGACGAGATCACTGCATTCGTGCGCTCAACATGTGATCGGCTACAGTCTATAATCAACCCTTTTCACGATTAGTTAACCTTGGGAGCTGTAATAGTAAAAACGTGCTAAAAGTTTTTGAGGGAGTTCCACATGTAATATTTATGCAAAGATGTCAGCCAATCACAGCAGTGGGTGTTTACACTGAAGTCTCAAAGCAGACAAGCCCCTTAAAACAGAGTGTTCAAATCAGAGGGATAGAATCAGGGGAAAATGCCTTTATTTCTAAATTATGACCATTTGATGTATAACTCATACTAACATTATAAGTGCAACCCAGGAAACATTATAAAACAATAGAACAATGCAGTTCATGAACCCTTTAATGAATACTGAGTGAAATATAATGTTAGTTGTGTTGAGACGGCTGACCTTTGAATGGTCTCATATATCGTATGCAGATAATTTGAGGTTAAAGTACCTGAAAAACATCCTAAAAGTGCTTTCACTGAATATGTTCATGGTTGAACAAATAAGGGAACACTGCACCGCTGAAAGCAAATCAATGTCATGGTGAAGATGTATTTCACCACTGTCACCTGAGAAACACCGTCTGATTCACGACAAACACCTTCCGTGTTTATCACGATGACTCGTGCTGACTGTGTCTGTGAGACTATTTCTGTCAGAGTGCGGGTTTGAAATATCGAGGGAGGGGTTGAGGGGGGGAATTTGGGGGTTCACAATCTTAAATTGATGGAACAGGACGCTCTTCCGTTGCACTAAGTAACATCACTCATCTGATATACCCATTCTTCGAATTGAGTGAGTTCTCAGAAAAGAGACTTTGATTTTAGAAATTGATGCATAATCACTGAAACTGAGAGGACTGACTGTGGTTAGTCAATTCATTACATTATTACAGTGGTTGGTTACAATGCATTTTTTTGTGTAGAAGAATAAAAACAAAGATAACAGCTCTGATTCTTCTTCTATAATGCCTGATGAGTTTGGAGAACACCTGACAAGAGATCAGACATCATTCCTCCATACAGTATCTATCCAGATCCTTCAGATTCACAGATCCATGTTGGTGCTTCTTCTCTTCAGTTCACCCCACTCATTTTCTATAGGGTTCAGGACAGGGAACTGGGATGGCCATGGCAGAAGCTTCATTTTGTGTGGATGTTTGTTTTGGATAATTGTCCTGATGGAAGATCCAACCATGGCCCATTATAAGATTTCTAGCAGAGGCCGTCAGGTTTTGATTTTTTATCTGTTGGTATTTGCTAGAATCCATGATACCATGTATCTGAACAAGATGTCCAGGACCTCCAGCAAAAAAATAGGCCACAACATTAGAGATCCAGCAGTATATTTAACCGTGGGCATGGGGTACTTTTTATCCCTGGTTGCACCAAACCCATCTGGTGCAATAATTCTGACCACAGCGGTGCATTTAAAATACATAAATAAAAAAATAGACTATGGGACCATTCACACGGAACACGAGTACTACGTTTTTAGAACGCTGTGTTATTTGCGAGATGCTTCAAAAGACACGATCTGGCACATATTTACAAAGAAAAACAAATGGGAAAAAAAGTGTAATGCAAACACATGTTCTGCGTGAGAAGGCATAAAAGCTGCATGGAAAATTACTATAAAATAACAAAGTTAATATATATATTTTTTCCCCTGTAAAGTAAAACATTGTAGAATGGTGCATCATGATTCAGATCATCGCTGGTGAGATTAACAAATCTGACCCTCTCAGCAAATGGCTGTGACAGTGTGAAATTTCTTGGGCTTGTTGGCTGAGGGGATGAAAGTCTATGAAAAGAAAAACGGATGAGATCCGCATCCCGAAAAAGAGCCCACTGCTCTAATCTCTGCATTGTAACGGCAAAAAGACGAGTGACTCAGATTTACGTCACCATTTGTTTGGGCTTTTTCTTTCCTCACAAATTTCCCTTCCTGCTCCCTCCGTCAGTCTTGCCTTCAGGAGAAGCAGCGCTTTGGAGACGGGGCTCTTTATTTGAAAAGAGTGGGCGGCAGTCAAGAGGGTGTTTTAATCGCTTGTATAAATATTTGCATTCGCATGGCCTGACCCCCTGAACGACCTATTCCTCCATCTCTCTCTTTCGCTTCCCCTCTTGTCTGGGCTCAGAGGCAGACAGACATGCTTCTTTACCTCTGCCACTCATCCATTAAGCATCCCTCATTCACTTCATTCGTACGATTGGAGAGTTCCTCCACAGCGCAGGCAAGCTTTGATCTGACTCGGTATTCATGAGGCATCTTAGAAGTAGAAGCGCAGCTTCCAGATCAGATTTGTCCTCTGCACATGTAGGATGTATCCCATCTTAGATCAGCAAGAATCTGATCTTAGACCAGCAAATGTGGTCTATAAAATGAAAGTCAATGGGGTCCAAAGAGCATTGTCTGAATGTTGACTTTCAAAATATCTTTTGTGCTCCATTGAAGAAAGAAAGTCATGCAGGTTTGGAACAACATGAGATGAAGTAAATGACAGAATTTTCATTTTTGGATGAACTAACCCTTTAAGATAGAAATGTTAGAGCTTAAGGAAGCCGTGATTAATCAATTGTGATACCTGTGTCGACAGGGACAATGGGTAAAACTATTTAGTGTTTGGGTGGGTGTCCCTGCACATGCTCAGCCCTCCCTGTCCAACAACGGTCTCCACAGAACGTGTGCATCTTTAATTGTTCGGAGGTAAAAAGACTCATCACAATTATAGAGCATTCAGCCAGACTCGGAGCTCATTTAACTCGAGTCATTAGGGAGCCAGAATCCACTAAATACAAATTCCGTTTCTACCGCTCCAGGGCAAAAATACCCTTCTTTTCTTTTTTTCTTTTTTTTTTTAAGATTAATAAGATAAGAGATTAAAAAAAAATCTAAAAGAAGGAATTAAAGTACGATACATTGGTTGAAGGTAGGTATCACTCAAAATAGACTCTGTCAGCTTCTCTGATAATCATTTTTTCTTGATGAAGAAACCTAGTGGTTAGCACACATACCAGTACTACACACACACACACACGTTGTATTTCCATGATTGATGGGGACTTTCCATAGACATAATTATTTTATACTGTACAATCTGTATCTTCTATCCCCCTATACTAACCCAACCCCTAAACCTACCCATCACAGAGAACAAAACAAAACAAAAAAAATTAAGAAAATTTAAACAATTTTTGGATATTGCCATTGTTGTGGTGACATTTTGTCTTAGGACACACACACACACACATTTAACATGAAATTGATCAAAAAAATATTTTATAATGTTACAAAAATGTTCTATTTTAAATAAATTTGATTTTGAACTTTCAAAATCTTAACTTAATTGTTTTCAACATTGATAAACATAAGACAAGCAGTAAATCAGCATATTAGAATGATTACTGAAGGGTCATGTGACACTGAAGTAATGATGCTGAAAATTCAGCTTTGCAACACAGGAATAAATTACATTTGAAAAATATTAAAATAGAAAACAATTAATATAAAGTGCAATAATATTTGACAGAATAAAATTGAAAAGAATCATTAAGAACTGCAGTAAGTTGGTGTTTATTTATAATTCCAGAATACCTTCCTGTCTCAGTTTAACATTAAAGACAACCATAAGTCATGTAGAGTTGACACTCTGAAAAGTATAAACACTGACTCTGTGGCATTTTCAAAACATTGGTCTGTTTTACTGAACAATCCGACCAAGCGGCAAACTCCCCCAGTCTCTCTTGAAGCCAACACGGAAGTGACTTAAACTGCAATTCATCAACTGGACACTAGGGACAGGCTCCAGAAGGGAAAATGTTAAAATGCCCAACTTTACAGCAGAAACAAAAACATGTTTACAGCCTGGTACAAACTGTGGTTTTGGTCTATACAGCTAATTTTGCCCTTCATGACAACTGTGAGGGGGGTGAATTTTTTTATATATTATATATTATATAAAGCCTTAAAGTTCTGCATAATTAAGGGCGTGGCCACTTTGAGTGACAGGTGGATTAGCCGTTTGTCCACTGTCTGTTAGTCATCACGTCACCTCAGCTCCGCCCACGTCGCGCCTCTTTGCCCATTTTCTGTTATCCGGGAGTGACGCGCAATGACGTGCTGCCAAGATGGCAACGGCCAGCTCGACCCTACTTTACGCTTCAAAACTGCTCTTCAGAATCCTATGGGTGACATCACGGACACTACGTCCATATTTTTTTACAGTCTATGAATCCGACCAGCCTGACATAGTAACACCGGCTCAACCAATGGTGTGAGTTTGGGGCAAGGCTATCACTTTATACAACTAATGGCAGATGGCGGAGGATTTATTTTATACATTTCTGCTTGGTAACACAGAAAATAAACACTTCAGCATTAGGTAAAGGCACTTACTACTAGGCAAGGTGTTAAGAGGTACCTTAAGACAATACATAAGACAACATCCAGACAAAAAAACAGGTTCCGGACCAAGGCCACAGCAAGCTGGCATTTGATGAAAGCATACACTTAATGGTTGTCATGACACAAAACACACACTTCTACCTTTGAACTGAAGTAACCGGTTTAGATCTGCAATCATTTCTGCCAATAATAACTGAAGTAGTTTGCATATTGATGATGTATGTGTGTTAGTGAGACAGCAGAGGGAAGATTTATAATATAAACAGTCATTGAGAGAGATCTAAGCTTAGCAAGGGGTCTGAAGTGAAGGACAGGTGTGAAATCCATCTGCGTTCCAACGCTTCGGCCCACCAGCGGGAACATGCTCACCTGTCAGCCTCCAGCGCCGAGTCACTCGGCTGCCCACCCTCAGCTACTCCTAACCGTCTACCTGTCTCCGTCTCTCACCACTGCTGTCAAGGGCCATGACGCAAAATATTTGCTCAAAACTAAATGAATCTCATCCACCATACAGTGTGTCTCAAGCCTCAGACATACTCTAGGGTCAAGGGTTTCCAAACCTTTTTAATGTCATAGCTCAGTGTTAGCTAAAACTACAGATATTACAAATGATCAGAAATCAAATACAACTAAAAGTACTAAAACTAAAATAGAATATAAAAAACTAACAAAATAACAGTAGCATGTAATTAATTATTAAAACTAGAAATCAAATGAAAACTGAAATGATATATATATATATATATATATATACACACACACACACTCACCTAAAGGATTATTAGGAACACCATACTAATACTGTGTTTGACCCCCTTTCACCTTCAGAACTGCCTTAATTCTACGTGGCATTGATTCAACAAGGTGCTGAAAGCATTCTTTAGAAATGTTGGCCCATATTGATAGGATAGCATCTTGCAGTTGATGGAGTTTTGTGGGATGCACATCCAGGGGATGAAGCTCCCGTTCCACCACATCCCAAAGATGCTCTATTGGGTTGAGATCTGGTGACTGTGGGGGCCATTTTAGTACAGTGAACTCACTGTCATGTTCAAGAAACCAATTTGAAATGATTCAAGCTTTTTGACATGGTGCATTATCCTGCTGGAAGTAACCACCAGAGAATGGGTACATGGTGGTCATAAAGGGATGGACATGGTCAGAAACAATGCTCAGGTAGGCCGTGGCATTTAAACGATGCCCAATTGGCACTAAGGGGCCTAAAGTGTGCCAAGAAAACATCCCCCACACCATTACACCACCACCACCAGCCTGCACGGTGTTAACAAGGCATGATGGATCCATGTTCTCATTCTGTTTACTCCAAATTCTGACTCTACCATTTGAATGTCTCAACAGAAATCGAGACTCATCAGACCAGGCAACATTTTTCCAGTCTTCAACTGTCCAATTTTGGTGAGCTTGTGCAAATTGTAGCCTCTTTTTCCTATTTGTAGTGGGGATGAGTGGTACCCGGTGGGGTCTTCTGCTGTTGTAGCCCATCCGCCTCAAGGTTGTGCGTGTTGTGGCTTCACAAATGCTTTGCTGCATACCTCGGTTGTAACGAGTGGTTATTTCAGTCAGTTCACTTCTATCAGCTTGAATCAGTCGGCCCATTCTCCTCTGACTTCTAGCATCAACAAGGCATTTTCGCCCACAGGACTGCCGCATACTGGATGTTTTTCCCTTTTCACACCATTCTTTGTAAACCCTAGAAAAGGTTGTGTGTGAAAATCCCAGTAACTGAGCAGATTGTGAAATACCAACAACCATGCCACGCTCAAAATTGCTTAAATCACCTTTCTTTCCCATTCTGACATTCAGTTTGGAGTTCAGGAGATTGTCTTGACCAGGACCACACCCCTAAATGCATTGAAGCAACTGCCATGTGATTGGTTGATTAGATAATTGCATTAATGAGAAATTGAACAGGTGTTCCTAATAATCCTTTAGGTGAGTGTATATATAAGAGATAATTCAAAATATTATATAAATAATGCTAAAATAACACTTCTACAGACCCTAATATCCTTGTGAGGAACCCTCCTTCCTATTTAGGATTCCTATTTCATTTTATTTTTAATAATTAATTATATGCTACTGTTATTTTATTAGTTTTTAAAAAAATATATATATTCCTTTTTAGCCTTAATTTTTAGTAATTTTAGTATTTCAACTAATACATACACATATAAATAGCATAAAATTTGAAATATTATACATATGTTAAATATTATCTGATAGTTGATTAAATAGAATATTATAAGTACTATAGTATATAGTATAAACCGGAAGAAAAAAACTGTATGGTTTGTATGTATAGTCAAAAAATATATATATTTTTTTTTAGAAATCAATGTGAAACGGTAATACTGTCAAATGTGGCTAATCTTAACTTTCTTTTTATATTTTACATAAGTATTTTTGTATGCATTTTTATTATTGTATCTCCCACTGCCCCTTACAAAACCCTCAGCATCCCATTGTGGGCTAATGGGGTCCCTGGTTCCCAGTTTGAAAACCACTGTTGTTCACAAGTACACAACAATGTTTAGCTACTCAGACTTGAATACGGTATTTGTAGCATTCAGAAATGTGCCTGATTAAGGAATATCACTAGCCTGATGTCATCATACTCTGATTCTAGTCAGAATATGAGTCTGACACTGCTCCCTTGGGCTGTGATTATGGGGCGTGTTTCAACCGAACCAGGAAAGAAAATGCCTCTGCACTCAATTGGATAGACCTACAACCAATCAGAGCAACGGAGTAAGTGACGTATGTTGAGCGACGCATAGTTGTCAGCAGAACTCTGCACGCATGCTGGAAGAAGTAGAAGAAGAAGAGGAGTGTAAACGATCTTTGCAGGTGTTGTAAAAAGAATTTAAGGATACACGGAGTACTTACAACACGATCATCATTTTTGAGAGAAATAGTAAAGGTGAATGCATATACGAACAAGTTAGAACTTGACAAGACCCAAGCGCTCTTTGGTGACGTGGATGATTGCGTTACTGTTTATCATCTGTCCATCGTCGTATAAAGCCTGCTCTGACAATTTGATTGGTCTGAACAGCTCTGGTTCGAGCATAGTTGCTCCACAACAGATCAAGTCCAGACCAAACTTCCCGACCTCAAATGTTGTGGCCGGGGCTAAGTTCGGCTGGCATCCAGGCTAGAATATCATATAAGCAATTGTACAAATATCAGAATTCCTCGAATGATTCGACCAAAGAGAAGACCAAACCCTGCAGGTTACTTCATGCTGTCACAATTTCATTACTATTTTGAATGATGACTGTTCAGATCTCCCTTAAGAGAATTAATAAAGCAGGGGGCACCTGTGTTTTCAACCACAGTCCATAAACCGCTCTTGAAATAAGAATGAAAGCATATGATTTCCTTAATTTCAGCACATCTGCCTCAACACTTCCCGGACAGTCTAAAGACTTGATTCTCCCTGCAGAGTAGAAGGTAAACATAACATTTTGCCAGCTTGTTGTTAACTAAAGCAGTAAGTGCAGCCCCGGGGCAGTGTTTACTCTCGTACCTGCAACCCCTCGACTGCACTGCCCTCAGACTATTCTCCCAGTGCATGTCCTCCAAACCCCCAATGCCTGGTCTTCAAACAGAGCTCGAGACTAGCACAAAGCAAACAAGGGCTCGGTTCAACTTGGCAGTGTTGAGCGCAAGGGGTTTGCCTGCAGATTCCACAAAATAAACGCAACCGAGGCGTTGCATAACATTGACAAGAACAAGATTTTCTTCAAACTAGCAAAGGGGCGTTTTGAAACTCTAAACATTATTGCCTTCCTGCAGGGGTGACTTTTGAGCCTCCGAACGAGCCAAACAAGTGATCGCAGACCACAAGTTTTTTATCAAGCATAATCATTGTGGGAGAAAAGAAAAAGCACTTTTTTTCCTAACTCCAAGATCATCTACAACCTAAAACTGAAGCGGGTCACAACCTCAAATAACTGATAATTTTAGATTATCTAGGCAGGTTCATATTTCATTGATTCTTTTGGCCGGCATCCATAACAATAGCATCATTTATAAACATGAACATCCAGATGGTGACAGGCATCAAAGCCAACCCAGCTCCCCTGTAATCTGCACACTGGCTTCCACTCGCAACACCTCCATTAAAATGAATAACATGCTGTTACCGTTGCCCAGCCCTCCCCTTCAAAACTCTATAATTTGCCCACAAACAAAAAACTGCTTAAAAATAAGTTCTATTGACCTACAAAACGGTCAGGTTAGTAGACTCTAGTATACTGGTTAGTATGTTAGAATAGATTGCTATTTCAAATAAATTTTGTTCTTTTAATATGTCTATTTATTAAAGAAACCTGAACAAAAGTATAATGGTCTCCACAACATACTAAGCTATTTTAACTGTTTTAAACATGGATAAAAATAATAACAAATATAGCTGAAAGTAGCAATTAAGGGTCCAAGCACAAAGGCGGCACAATAACTCATCAGGCCAACTGCAGCAATGAGCAAATAAAGACATATTAAGATGATTTTGATGATTTCGACACAAAAATCATAACTTTTTGCCAGCATGGCCTGAAGATGATATGATTCGATTTTGGTGAAAATCAAACAAACGGTATAGGAGGAGTTCGAAAAAGTAGGTTTTGAAAGAATATTTAAACGGCGGACAGTTTCAAAAACACCACATGACAATGTCCATATTACAATGTGAAAAAAGATTAATTTTTGTTATTAAAAACACTGTCTGGAAGGTTAAAATGGAGAGAAAAATATGTTTCCAAACAAAAAAGAGACAAGTTTTGATCTTTGGCCAAACTGTTCAGATATTATAAGCAAAAAGAGTAATTTTTCTCCTGACCACTAGTTGGCAGTGTCGAAACAGGTACCCTCAGGTCATGGTTAAAGCTTTGACAAATCAACTTGAATTCCAAACCTTTTTGTGGCATGGTCTGAAGATACAGATAATTTGCAAAAATGTAAGTGCAAATTTGGACAGTTGGTGGCGCTAGAGCGATTGAGTTAGAGACTCCAACATTGCTGTGGTTAAAGTTCAGACTGTCCTCTAATAATCCTCTAAATAAAAAAAATCTGCTTTGCATCACAGGAATAAATTACATTTTTAAAATATATTCAAATAGAAAACATTTTAAATTGTAATATTTCACAATATTATTGTTTTTACTGTATTTTTGATCAAATATATGCAGCCATGGTAAACACAAAAGACTTCTTAAAAAAACAAAAACAAACAACAAAAAACATTTAAATAATCATAACAACCCCTAGATTTTGAGTGGAATGTAGATTAATATAGATTTTATCTACATGTATACATATTTTATGCATTTACATAACTTTCCCTTTATAGCACCTAATCATTTATGTCTCATTTGGCCCCCCACCTCTCTGCATGAGATTGATTTTTAATAAGCAGAGGCATCATCCATCCATGTATATATAAGTGTCACCTCAGTTCTCTTTCGGGGATAATGTTCTTATTGTATGCAATCCTCTGGGTGCTGGAAGTCATGCTGTCTTTACTCAGAAAAGCAGAGGGGGGAGAGAGAACTGTGGGATTAGAGTCTCCGACCTCCCAGCGCCAACTATCAAACGCTCCTGGCCCCCGAACGGAGCTGAGGACTCAGCAACACTGTTATTTCCTGTTATCTGCAGACCACGAAGCACTAGGCCAAGCACATATAAATGTGCTCAATTACGAAGCTGCATGTGATGAATGTTTTCTGGTTAATTTTCAAAGAGAACCATAACTTGTGATTAACCGCAGAATAACAACTCCTACTAACAGGAGAATACAGTGTTTTTGTAGCAGGTCCAAGTGGATGTAAAATAGAGGGCAATAACAGACACTTGCAGGACACTTGGATACCATGTATGCCACCACTTTTCACAAACAGGGTACAAAAAAGGGCCTGGAGTGCTTAAAAAAAAACTCAAAATGAAATTACTTTTTAGTTAAAAGAAAGCGCTCAGCCACATCGCTAATCTCAAAATGTCAAAATAGTTATTATTTGATGTTTTATTTTCTATCGAGTTTGGTTACTAGTTACCCTGTTCATACATTTTGGAACATGTTTAATTGCAGTCTTAAAACTATAGATATTTAACACTAAAAAAATGACAGAATGAGTAACAGGCTTTAGCCTAAGTTAATTTGTTAGTTAGGTAGTTAATTAACAAGTAACACTAATAGTTGGGTTTAGTTATGAAAAACACTTGTTTCTTAAAATTACAGGGTTGAACATTTGTACTTACATGCATATTTGTATGCTATACTTCTTTTATGTTTTATGTAATAGTAAAAAAATAGTTGCTGCCTTAAATTTTTAAGTACAATCAACTTGGATGTTTAAGTTATCTCAACTTAAATTGCATTAAACTGACTTAAAAATGAGCTGAATCTTGTATAAAATTTTTAAATTGCTTAACTTATTTTGATGAGTTAAAGCAATGTAAAAACATATGTTATTATAACTTATTGATCATATTGTTTTTTACAGTGTAACATATCTAATAATTAAACAAAAATTACAAAATTGTAAAATTACAAAATTAAAATACAAAAATAAGCTTATTGGCAATAAATTGCTTTAGTGCAACCTGTCGAATGTTACACATACATTTGTAGTGTAAACAGTTTTCACTATTTTCATTATGTTTATGAGAGGTTTACAAAAAAATACGGTACAGTTTTCACAGACGTCTTGCCGATGTGCTTTTTGAATAGGTATTCACTGACATTGCCGTTCCTCATCTGGAACCCTCAACAATAGGTAATAAGAGTGATCCAGGATCTTCCCTGAACATCCTGGTTTAAGAACATGGCTTCTGACCTACAGTAGACTACACTGAGAGCTGGGGAAAGAGAGGCCCATCTGTCTATGTGAGACACACAGTGCCCTTAACAGACTGCAAACAGCCCTCACACTCCCTCTGCCTCCTCTGGGGACTTGAGAGGACTGGACAGAGGCTAGTCAGCAAGTGCCAGGTTTGTCCAAGGTCCAGGGGCACTTCTGGACCCATCAGCCCCTGCTGCTGGGAGCAGACTCAACTCTCAGAGCCCTAATATGGAGAGTCATTATCTGTGGACTTACTGCCTGTGATCTTAACCTCATACAGTGAAGGCGAATGAGAACCATGGAAGTTCATTAGAAAACTACCAGCGGGAACAAATGTGAGAGGCACTCGTGCACTTTCTTCTGGACCTGCGTGTAAAATCCTGAGTAAATTAAGCCACGCCCCCTACTCCGGCAAATCCTTATCAGAGATCACAATTTCTTAGGGAGCGAAGAAGGACTTCGGCAAAAGAGATCTTTTGGAAACAACCCATCATATGCTTCTAGGAATCTGATGGTATCGATGTTTTTGGCACCTAATCTGGAGATCAGTGTTCCAATGTGAAAGAGAGATAAGCAGGGAGATCTGTGTCTGAAAGTCAGAAAAAAGAGCTAAGAGCCATTAGACAAAAAGTCTTATCCTTTTCTGCCTAGAACTAAAGGGGATGAACTGGGAAAAATATCCCAGGACCAATGACGGCACATCACAACTCAAAGCAATTAATTCTCCACTATATCTATCACAACCAATCACAACTGTACAAATGTCTTAGGCATGTTAGTATTTTAACCAACAACAACAACAACAACAACAACAAAAAAAAAAAAACAATTGTTTTTAAACCAGTTATTTATATACACTCACCTAAAGGATTATTAGGAACACCATACTAATACTGTGTTTGACCCCCTTTCGTCTTCAGAACTGCCTTAATTCTACGTGGCATTGATTCAACAAGGTGCTGAAAGCATTCTTTAGAAATGTTGGCCCATATTAATAGGATAGCATCTTGCAGTTGATGGAGATTTGTGGGATGCACATCCAGGGCACGAAGCTCCCGTTCCACCACATCCCAAAGATGCTCTATTGGGTTGAGATCTGGTGACTGTGGGGGCCATTTTAGTACAGTGAACTCATTGTCATGTTCAAGAAACCAATTTGAAATGATTCAAGCTTTGTGACATGGTGCATTATCCTGCTGGAAGTAGCCATCAGAGAATGGGTACATGGTGGTCATAAAGGGATGGACATGGTCAGAAACAATGCTCAGGTAGGCCATGGCATTTAAACGATGCCCAATTGGCACTAAGGGGCCTAAAGTGTGCCAAGAAAACATCCTCCACACCATTACACCACCACCACCAGCCTGCACAGTGGTAACAAGGCATGATGGATCCATGTTCTCATTCTGTTTACGCCAAATTCTGACTCTACCATCTGAATGTCTCAACAGAAATCGAGACTCATCAGACCAGGCAACATTTTTCCAGTCTTCAACTGTCCAATTTTGGTGAGCTTGTGCAAATTGTAGCCTGTTTTTCCTATTTGTAGTGGAGATGAGTGGTACCCGGTGGGGTCTTCTGCTTTTGTAGCCCATCCGCCTCAAGGTTGTGCTTGTTGTGGCTTCACGAATGCTTTGCTGCATACCTCGGTTGTAACGAGTGGTTATTTCAGTCAAAGTTGCTCTTCTATCAGCTTGAATCAGTCAGCCCATTCTCCTCTGACCTCTAGCATCAACAAGGCATTTTCGCCCACAGGACTGCCGTATACTGGATGTTTTTCCCTTTTCACACCATTCTTTGTAAACCCTAGAAATGGTTGTGCGTGAAAATCCCAGTAACTGAGCAGATTGTGAAATACTCAGACCGGCCCGTCTGGCACCAACAACCATGCCACGCTCAAAATTGCTTAAATCACCTTTCTTTCCCATTCTGACATTCAGTTTGGAGTTCAGGAGATTGTCTTGACCAGGACCACACCCCTAAATGCATTGAAGCAACTGCCATGTGATTGGTTGATTAGATAATTGCATTCATGAGAAATTGAACAGGTGTTCCTTTAGGTGAGTGTATTTTGCTATAGTGTATCAGTAGGAAATATCTGTTTACATTTCCAAATATTTGTTTTGCTATTAATTATAATAATCCAGTGAGATTTTTGTATGCACAAGGAGTCTGACAACAGCCGAGATCTGATCTCACCATTATCAAGTCCATGTGATTCTATGAAGAAACAGGAAAATCTGACAAAATCCAGAAGAACTGTGGCAACATCTCCAAGACGCTTGAAGAAGCCTACCTGCAAAGCTACACTACCGTGAAAAGTTTTAGGCACTAAAACTTCGCTCGCTTCGCTCCCTGAAAGGTTTCTTCAATCTTGGAGACATTGCCACAGTTTTTCTGGATTTAGTCTATCTCAGATTTTTCTGTTTCTTCATGTAATCCCGGACAGACTCGATGATGGTGAGTTCAGATCATACCGGCTGTTGTCAGACTCCTTGTGCATACGAAAATTTCACTTGCTACTTCCGGTTCACTGAGACTTTAAGCCAGCTGTAGTGTGTCAGTAGGAATTATCAGTTTATATTTCCACACACTCTTTGTTTTGCCATTAATTGTAATAATTTTTTGAGTTTTCTTCAGTGCTGTGACGTATTTCCATGTGAAAAGGAATATTGAATAGAGGGCAGGGTCCTTCAGCGCTCCTCCTCTCCATCTCTCGAGTCATAGCAGACTAACGGTTGGAGGGGAGTGGTTACGCATTTTCAAACCTAAGCCGTCAAAACTGACATCATCTGAGAAGGATAGCCGTTTCCAGACCGGAAGTTTTTTTCAGACTTAAAGATTACCGCGACAAACAGTTTTTCTTCTGTGTATTAACTTGCATGGATTAATTGTTCACCCTAAGACCTTTAATATGTGCTAACAAAGTAAATAGGGTAAATTTTGATTTCATGAGGACTTTAACACTATGTGTGTGTGTGTGTGTGTGTGTGTGTGTGTGTGTGTGTGTGTGTGTGTGTGTGTGTGTGAAAATACTAACATGTGAGAATACATATATTCTGATTGGTTGAATCACATTTAGCTTTATTTAAAATATTCTATTTTTCAGCAGCTTTAAATGTGAATCAGAATTTATAATTATAATTCTACACTGAAGAAAATACTAAGTAGAATTTAGTAGAACATATACAATGACGGTAACATTCGTTGGATCGTTTTTGAGTATGAATGTGTCATTTTGAGAAGAAAATCTCCAAATGTCACAAAATGGCAAGTTACTAAACCTAACAACAAAAGCAATGATAAAACAGTGTAAATACAGCTGGAAAGCTGAACAAAAAATGTATCTTATTATTCATGCCCCAGTGCATGGTGGGAACACCAGTATCAGAAAACTTGAGTAGTTTTACTTAATTTTATAATGTTGATATTTACACTTTAATTTCTACAAGCTTAAATTGAGTACTAATATAGAATTTACTTTATTTTTGGAATTCTTGCCTGAACTAACTTTTTCATGTAGAAGTAGCATTTGTTTTTTCTGTAGTATTTACTTTACCACAGAATCATTTTTATCGGTGTGTATTTAAACTAAAATAAATAAAACATAGTCATTTAATATATGTACATGTTTAATTTCCTACTAGATTACCATAATGTGCTATATACAGTTACAAATTAAGCAAGAAAATTACTCATAACAGTATCTAAATAAAAGTCTTATGTGACACCCAATTATGAAGAGAAATGTTATTAATTGAAGCTGTATTCTTTTGGTGTCCCTCAGGTGTCTGTTTTGGGTCCGTGAGTTTTTCAAACAAATCACAACAGAAAAAAAAAAAAAAAAAAACCCAATGATCCCATTAACCTAAAAAAACATCACTCATAATGACAAAACTATAGTGGTCTATAGTGTAATGCTGTGCTTATTTTAGCTATCCCCGGCTCTATTTGTCCCTTACCTCTGTTCCTTTACAGGAATCCTCTACAGCTCCCTTAGCAGCTTCCCGCACCCCATCTCTAATTACCTGCTTTACTGTATCTGCCGTCCGATAAAATGCTAATTTCGCAGCACATTAATTCCTTCAGGCTGAACAATAAGCAACACAAAGCCGCAGCCCTGCTGTCTGGGGTAAAACGAGGAGGAGGGGTGATCGAGAGAGAGAGAGAAGTGGAAAGAAAAAGAATGAATGAGAGAAAGAGAGAAAGACAGAGAGGACGGTTTTCCCTAAGCAGGACTGTGGAGATGGCTTGAATTATCCAAAGGTCAATGACATGAAGTAAGAGTTCACTGATTGTCCATTTGAAAAGCAAACAGAAGTGTTGAGAGAGAAGGGAAAGTGATGATCTATCGGCAGAACATGAGCAGAGGCGACCGGGGCACACTGGGTCAGCATATACCCCAGGGACAGCACTAGCAGATTGAGAAAGACGGGAAGGTTACAAGACGCTGTATCATTTAAACTGCACCTGTGGAACAAAGAAACGCCAGAGAGGGACAAATGGGGGTCTGTTTGCGTCCACAGCAGCATCAAGTGCGGACCATATGTGCCCAAGTATGTACTTATTGTTGCTACAACATGCTGTTACAACATGCTCTTTTAAAGCAACACTGTGGGGAGTGACAACAAAGTATAGAGAAAGGGAATGGCATCAGGAAATGATGCAAGCCAGACCAAAACCTATATCTCTGTGAGAGCATCAATGTAGTGAGAACTTGTAATAACTAATGCAATAGGTTGGAAGAATGAGCACTTCTGAGGAAGACGTTTACCAGGTTTGTGGCATCAGACGGTCCATGTCTGTCTCCAACCATTGCTCACACTGTAAACCCTAACACTCTAAATAATGAATTGGTTTGAGTAGGGCAAACTCAGAATAAACAAATTTGTTCAATCAAAGGAACTTTGAGTATTTAGAACTTTTTTTCTCCCTTTTGAGTTCACAAAACTGACACATTTTAAGTATTGTTTCATTGTTTTGAGTTCTATTAACTTGTTTCTTTTAATTTAGACAAACTTAAATTTACTTTAAACCCGGCTATTTCCCAGCATGCTTTGCCATAGCACTCTAAAAGGAGAGTAAATGCTAAAATTAAGTGTTGTGTAATGTTTTTTTTTTGTGCAAGTTTAATGTTAAAGGGATAGTTCACCCCAAAAATTTCCCATAATTTACTCCATCCTCCATCCTAGACGTATATGACATTCTTCTTTCAGTCAAACACAATCTGAGTTATATTAAAAATATTCTGGCTCATCCAAGCTTTATAACGGCAGTGAATGGCAGGCTAAAATTTAAAGTGCATCCATCCATTATAAAAGTAATCCACACGGCTCAAGGGGGTTAATAAAGGCCTTCTTGAATTGATGAGTTTGTGTAAGAAAAATAACCATTCATAGCCATTATAAAGCTTGGATTAGCCAGGACATTTTTTAATGTAACTCTGATTTTATTTGTCTGAAAGAAGAAAGTCATATACACCTAGGATGGCTTGAGGGTGATTAAATCATGGGCTAATTTTCATTTTTGGGTGAACTATCTCTTTAAGTGGGAGATTTAGTCCCACTTTTGGGGGGTTTACCATCATGATGAAGAGTTCCTTATTGCTTTACTCTTTAAGAAATTACTATGCTAATGTTATCAAAGCATTATTGTGCTACCGATTAACGTTTGTTGAATTAGCTAGTTATAGCTAGCCAAATTTCCACTACTAAAAATATTTAAATTGAGATTGCATGATCATTTTAAGTTAAATGTATGAATTAACTTAAGTTAAAAGCAATTGTTTGAGTTTTGCAGTATAAGCTGCAATGTGGACCAGACGTCAAGCTAAAGTTAAATGTCTGGCTTTGTTGGAGTACTCAGGCTATTTTATTTTTTATTATTTGTTCGTTCATTCCTTTGTTCGCTCTTTCTTTCTCTTCAGCAGGCCAAATCCAAATCTGAGCGAGGACATTACATGCTTCGCTGACATCTTGGGTTTCACCTCTTTTGCGCCGTAGTCTCTGGATTAGCCGCCAGCTCATACTGGGTGCTTCAGAAATCAAACAGTTTCACAGCTTAATGACTTTTGCTTTTTAATGGCTTTACTTACGCACCTCATTTATTCCTTTCCGACTCATGATGCAGTAATTAACCAGATTTTTGTTTAATTTCTTTGAGGCCGTCAGGACCACTGGAAGAATTGAAAGGAGGAGAGGCAGAGAACTTAAACTGAAGGATGATTGGGTGTTGGTTGGGTCAGAGAGGGGGGAGCTCAACTGTGACAGCAAGACACTCTAAAAAGGACACATTTCAGTCCCCGGCTAAGCTGCTCCCCTCATGATCAGTGATAAGCTAAGCAATGAAAACAGAATAGTGATCGATGCACAAACCACTTCCTCTGCAAGTACACAAGAGGTTCACATTTGTATATGCATGAAAAGTGCACGTGAACTACGTTGTTTCTAATTGTCTTGGTTCAATGGAGCATTATGGACATTATAACCATTTGAATGCCTCCAATAGGCACCATATGTTTGCCCAGGGCGCCTGGCCTGATCTTTGAAAAGGTTCCCGGTAGTTTGTTAGCGCTATAACAGCGGGATCAGGCGCACACAAGTACATACATTCAAATACAAGGTACAAAAAGGAGAGTTTAACAACCCTATAATCTAGTTAATCCAGTGGAACAGAGTTTAAATCGTGAGGGACAATGTGGGTATTCTGTCATTCCCAGAAAAGACGACACGGAAAACATCAGTTAAATACTGGGCACTTTCAGAACGGTTGGCTTTCATTCAGTTGGATAAAATAAAATGTTACATCATAACTTATTAACCTTCTTCCTATTGGCCGTGTCTGTTTCTACTGAGGGTGTGGAGGAACGGGAAGGGTGTGCCATGCCCTGCAGCAAGCAAACTTGCTCTGTTAGCAACTTGGAGGATATGTCTGCAAACATTTATCAGAAGCAGTAACTCGAGAGTTGCCTTTAGTTTGGGAAAGTCTGCAAATCTTCGAGGAGTGAATGGCATGCTGTTTGTGTCCTTAACCCTAACCCTTTAATTAAAGTCTTACGGCAGGGTGTGGAGATTTATCAGGCATTACATAATGCAGTTGCTTTTACTTTACACGAGTAGCCCAGAGAGAGCGCTACAAGAGAGGGATCTTCAAGTCCCTTTCATCTTAAAGAAGGCTCCTGGAGTGGGCCAAAAATGTGCAGAAATTCCTCACTCACTTATTCAGCAGAAACACATCAACTCTGCTTGGAGAGTCGAGCCAGGAACTCATGAGAACTGCATTGAAACGCCTGCAGTAACTTAGTACCTCATAATCTGCACCGTAAAATGCAGGAGTTTTCCAAGAATTTCACTTCAGACAGGATGCGCTCAGCTATCTCTTCTCCCTGGGAGGCGTCTCTGCCGAAATGCGTTAACGCGGCGGCCAGGGCACGTCTGCTGCTGCATGCGACGGATAATCCGAAGTATTCCTGCAATGTCTGTGAGCTACACCCCACTACACTTTCTGCATGAATAATCGTGGAAGAGCCGCATAAATTTACATGGCCTTCCAATTTCCCCAAAAAGTCAGGAAAACCCTTTTTTAAGAGATGTGACATCTAACGAAATGTAAACCACATTAGAAGAGAGGAAACGGTAAAGAGACATGCCAGGATGTGCAGGGCATGTGTTTATGGAGGTGTTACAGAGGTGCAGTCCGTGTTCATTACTCTACCCATCATAATAATCATAATACAAAAAAGCTTTGTTCAAAAACTTAGTGAGCTGCCTTTCTAACATAGTGTCCTATGATGGAACGGAGCGATTTCATCCACCACACAAATTGTCCTCTGCACATAAGACTTGAGTTTGATGTTAGCATGTTGCTAAGCTAAAAGCATGACAATCTAATAGACATAAAAAGGCCAAACTGCATAATCGTGTGCAGTTTAAAATTAGGTTACACGAATACATGCTATGCTGCCTTAGAATTAGACTAAAACTCGAAATTGACCACTGGCTTGCTGTTTTCCAGGGTCTCACAAGTGAGCACTGCATTTTTAAAATGTCATGTCAAGTTCAATTTAAACTACCTAAATACCTAAATAGAATAACCTTTGCGTGCATCTATGATGCCTTAAAATGCTAGATTATAGAACTTAGCAAAATACTTTTTACACTTTTTTGAGATTTCCAATGTGAAATTTTGATTCCTTTTCTCCATGTCATATTCTAGCATTTCCATGAAGCGTTTTCCTGATGTGATCTTACGCAATGGATGCCACAAATGAAACGACCACAGTGATCAGAAACCACAATAACGCTCTACACTTCTCCACTATGCTCTCTGATTATTCATGAGGGCTTTTGAGAGGAGATCATATCAGATTTGATGGAGATCCATCAGAGTCTGACAGACGTGCCACTCCATAACCTCTAACTTGCCACTTCACAAACACACCGCAGAACCCTTCTTCGTAAAATTCCCTTCGCAATCAGCAACAGACTTGTACAATCGTGACAATATCCTAATCAAGCTCTCTCTCTCCATTTGGCTTTTCAAGGCTGGGTTCATGCTCGCAGAGGTTTGTTTGCTGAAATACATCCCTTCCGCTGCTTCTGCCAGACAGCAGACACTACTCCTGCCAACTGTTTCTACCTCCCCTAGTCTTGCCTATTGTTTTTATTGGCTCTCCTGGTCTTTTTTTTCCCCTTGACTCCTCTTTTCCGCTTGTAACTCCCTCCTCATTGCTCAGTTCTCTTTGACTATGTTAGCATACTCTTGCTATTTTTGCTGTACATACGCACATGGATTTTAAAGGGATAGTTCCCAAAAAATTGAAAACTCTTTCATCATTTACGTCTTTCCAATCCTGTACGACTTTTTCTTCCGTTCAACACAAAATGAGAAATTTTGAATAATGTGTCCTTCGCTCTTTTCCATGCGATAACAGAACAGCCAAACGATGGAAGAAAAAAGAAAAGAAAAAAAAAACCAATGCAGATAAAGGCCTTCTGAAGCGAATCGATGCATTTGAGTAAGAACGTTCTCACCTGGATGTTCTCACCAGGTCCCCACCACCTTCCATATTTAACTTGCGAAAAAAGCGCAACCGACACAGGACTTAGCGTAAGCGTTTTGAAGCTTTTTTGCTTTTTTCAAGCGTTTTGAAGCTTTTTTCATGTTCATTTTACTTTATAAAGGTTTAAATATGGATATTTTTCTTACAAAAACGCATGGCTTCACTTCAGAAGCCCAAATGAATGCAGCATAGAGTAATGCATTGCTGCACATACTATTTTAAAAAACAATACACTTAAAAAAAGGTGAAATTTACAGTTTTTCACTGTAAATTATAAGATTACTTGTTCTTTTTACTTCCAAACATTGAACATTTAAAAATATTTTATTGTAAAATTACATGAAATGTCCCATTACAGTTTTTCATGTATAAAGGGAACTTACCATTAACCAATTACATAGCAGGATTTTACCATAGCATTTTTAGTCTTTTACCATTAAAATTATGATATTTTTTACAGTATATTGTGCGGTATACAGAAGGCTATTCTCTTCTAAACCCAGCTTATCTTTTTTTCTTTTTTTCCTCTCTCTGAACTATAGCACCTCCCCCCCAAATATCTGCCCCTCTCCGTCTGCTGCTGCTGGATGTTCGGTGCTCGCCTCCTTGTTTTCCCAACAACGCTGCAACTGCGTCTGCCGTCTGGCACAGCTGTTCTCACCAGGTCCCCACGGCCTCTTAAAAAAGGCAATAAATCAATCCGGGCACTCAATACAAGCGGGAAATTGACCAATTAAAGTGGCCCAAGATGCTTATGTTCAGGCGGACGATTTTACAAATTGGCCATCTATTTAGACTGGGGACTGGCAAATTCACAGGCTGGATTCAGTCCATTAGTGTTCCTCTCTCGCTTTTGGTGGTTTGACACTCATCGGTGTCATTTCACCAGCACAGATCAACATAGTCAGGCACCGTGTGCTGGTTTAGAGTGGATTGCTTGCAACATCATCTAAAAAAGATCTGAAATTATTTTATATAACCCAAAAGTTCCTGGTTTAGTTAATGCTTTCATGCATGAATTATTGAATCAAAAATACTTCAAACCAAGAATATAATCCTTAAAAAAACTTGTGTCTTGTGATTTTTCCCATTATAAGTTATTAAATCTATTTTTATAGCTATAAATCACCTTAAGATTGATCTCTAAATAACTGTGGAAAGTATGTTACTGTATAGACTGAATTATTTGAATTTCAAGTAACTTGAGTTATGTAATCAGATTACTTATTTCAAGTAACTAGTAAAGTAATGCATTACTTTTAAATTTACAACAAAATAAATATTTTTCACATAAGTAACGCAAGTTTTTTATTGACTGACAGCTTTCCTGTCCTCGTGTTGAGAGATATCGTAAGTGTAGAGGCGTTGTGTGCGCTGTGTGAACATGATGGTTATGAAGTTCTAGATTCTGAATAAGTTCTGAATATGAGCAGGCAATTACACATCTCACTTGCAGCAAAAAAAAAAAACATTCAGTATTTCCTCAAAATGAATAAAACTGTGAAATGCAAACTCAGAATATTACGCAAACCTGCAATATTTAAATACATTAAATTACACAAATATACTTTATGTATTTAATCTCACTTTATTAAAGGTATAGTTCACCCAAAAATGAAAATTCTGTCATCATTTACTCACCTTCAAGTTGTTCCAAATCTGTATGAGTTTCTTTCTTCTGCTGAACACAAAAGAGGATATTTTAAAACATTTGGGTAATCAAACAGTTGACGGCAGCCATTGATTTCTCTAGTAGGAAAAAAAATACTATGGAAGTCAATGGCTACCGTCTGTCTGGTTACAAACAGTCTTCAAAATATATTCTTTTGTGTTCAACAGAAGAAAGAAACCCATACAGATTTTAGAATAACTTGAGTAAATGATGACAGAATTTTAATTTCTATCCCTTTAACCAATGTCTTTGCTTCTGACCTTCAATGATCCAATTCAACCGCACATTTTACTTTTGGTGTGAAAGGACCTTTACATTTGCCAAAAAAAAGACTTTTTGTTGTTATTAAAAACAAACAAGCAAGCAAAGTCCAGAAGGAAAAAATAAATAACGCAAAAGTAATGTAACATGTTGTAATGTAATGTAATGTTACAAAAGTAATGTAACACATTACTTTTCATAAAAAGTAACTAAGGAACGCAATTAGTTACTTTTTAAGGAAGTAACATAATAATGTAATGCATTACTTTTAAAAGTAACTTTCCCAACACTGACCAATGGCAAATGTTGTTCTGAGTAACTGGATTCAAATTATTACATTTTTATTAATAAAAATAAGGTACATCCTTAAAAAAGTTGGGCTAAAACTAAATAATAATAATAAGAGGAGAGTTGTATAGAATAAAAGGTAAATGGATGCAAGAACATACACAATGAACAATTAAAAATAGCTTTTAAAGTTGAGTCCAGTATAGGGAATACTACAAATCAAATGGTTTTGGACTTTTTACATAATTAACTGGTCGCCATTCACATTCATATCACTTTATGTTGACACAGCAGGGTCATATTTCACCATTTGTAGTATGACTGTTATTGTAAGGCTGATTCCAGAGTCCAGGACTTCATTTCAGTGTTATTTGTGCTGCTTTCAGAGTCCGATTCTGCCCTCTAAGTCATCCAGCCAGCAAATCTGCGCTGAAAAATGAGAAATGCTACAGGTGTGCCGGCAGCTGTTTGCAATTTTTCTGTGTTGGCTTTTTATGGTGCCTCAAAAAAAACTCATTATCATTTTTTTTTCCCCCTTTAATGCACGTGCATGTATGTTTGCGTCAAATCTTTTCTTGTGTTGTTATCAATCTCAAGGTAATGATCCGGTAAATAAACAGATGTACCTGTATGGCTGTTTCTCTATATTTTGTCTCCAATGACTAACAAACTGCTCGTTACTGCTCCTCTTCCTCCTATCGCTGGTTCATCTGATGTCAGAGATAAGCATTGTGAGCAAACGCGTGGCACCCAGAGTTTGCAGCTCAATACTGTTTTTTGTGAAGTTAATTTATGGTACTATGGCAACCGACAATGACAACACCATCTGATCTACATCACCCAAGGTCTGTTTTCCTCCACAAGAGTCTCGACTTCTACACACAATTTAAAAGAATAAAGAGACAAAGAGACAAAATAGAAAACATAGGCCTCATTTATCTAACGTAGAAACATTAGATCTCACGACAGGGTTCGCGTGTGATTCATGAAACATTCATATGCTGCCAATCCCATCGTATGTTGATAAATGTGGCGGCTCAAAACAGTCGTCATTTAAATATCACGCCCCTAAAATGCACGGTTTAGAAGCCTTTGCCATAAAGTTTACAACATGGAGAAAATTGTAAAGAATTACAATAAAGGGGTAGTAAAAAAAAAAAGAAAAATAAAAGAAATTTGCCCCATAATTTACTCGCCCTCAAGCCACCCTAGGTGTATATGGCATTCTTCTTTCAGCCAAACATAGTCTGAGTTATATTAAAAAACATCCTGGCTCTTCCAAGCTTTATAATGGGAGTGAGTGGTACCATTTTTTTGAAGCCCAAAAAATCCATCATAAAAGTAATCCAGGGGGTTAATAAAGGCCTTCTGAAGCAAATCAATGTGGTCTTGTAAGAAAAATATCCATATTTATAACTTTATAAACTATATCACTGGCTTCCGGTAACGGCCGTACGTGAGTCTATTTATGGCCAAAGAGTAAACTCTGACCCGACGCATGACGTATTGATGAACGCGGAAGCGCAGAGGATCGAGCGAGACAAATCACCGCTCACGAATTAGAAATATCAGACGAGCTTGAGTTAGTTAGCCCTATTTGTTTGAACCGTGAGAGGCAGTATTCTCACCTAAGCTTATACTACACCTACATCCCGCGCCAGAACTCGCCTCTCTCATGAACGCACGGAAGGATGCAATAAATATTATTTATTTAAATATTATAAAAGTAAATCGTACACATCACAATCGGTGGGTCCAAAAATCGTGTACTGTCTGATTAGGTACTACATTTAAATTTGAACTTCATTACCGTTAAAAAAAAAGTGCATTCGGTAACACTTTGGGACACTATTTTACAGTGTCCTTGTTACATGTACTTACCATCATAATAACAGTAAATTATGCATAATTACATGCAACTAGCCCTCAACCAATCCCTAATCCTACCCTAATCCTATATTAAGTACATGTAGTTAATTATTATTACTCAGTACTTAAATATATAATTACACTGTAACAAAGACACATTAAAATAAACTGTAACCACACATTCTATACAGTATGAATGTAATCCGCCATGTTGTCATTATCATGTGACCTACCAGCGTCAGTTGCGTGAGTTTTTTCCCCCAAACCAGTTCAGCGGAAATCCCGCCCTGCAGCTAATTTCATTGGTTAAGGCTACAGTGACGGGTAGGTTTAGGGGTCAGTGTTTGGTGTAGGCAATCAGTACTGTGATTGACGTGACCAATACAATCTTAAGAATCGGCTGCAGGGCGGAGTTTCCGCTGAACTGGTTTGGGAAACAAAATCACACGCGTCAGTTGCGTCGCATAGTAGGTAATCCGGGGACTTTTCACCTACTATCACCTATTTGGACATTTTACTCTGCTTTTCGCATGCTATATAGTAGGGAAGTATATGATTTTGGACGAATATTCACGCTCAAGGCATATGCAAAATAGGGGCGTGGCCTGGTTGAGTTGCGGTAGTTGTGTATTGAAACTCGCGGTTATGGTAAGGGGTGACATTTCTGGAACACGCTCAAATAGTGTTCATTTTGTCACCTATTTTTAATTTAGTCTTAGTCTTGTGCCAAATGTCCTTGTTAGTTTTAGTCATATTTAGTCATTCACATATCTTTTTTTGTTAGTCAAGTTTTAGTCGACTAAGTGTCTTGTCATTTTAGTCTAGTTTTAGTCAAAAGACAACAACATGTACGTACATGTGCACTTAGGCTACATTTCCTTACATATAACATATATATATACACACACATATAAAAAAAAATATATATATATATATATATATATATATATATATATATATATATATATATATATATATATATATATATATATATAAACCTGCATAATGTATGTGCCACAACACCATAACTAACTGGTTGATTTACAGTGTAGATGAATAAAATCAGCATCAGCTTATGAGACGTTATGAGACGTTTTACTCTGTGCGCGTTCCTGTGATGAGTGTGAGCCGTCAGCACCATAGATATGTATACGTATCTATGGTCAGCACTGACTCAGCAGCCCCTCACGCAATGTTGTCATGACAACCGGTACACAATATTCACTTCAGGAGGTTTTATTATTAGTATTATTGTATTATTTCTTATTATATACCTTATAGAAGATTCTCGTGTTTGTTTCTATTGAGCCTGATTTCTCAAAATGATGTGTGTGTGTGTGTGCTTATCCTGGATACCATGACAACAGTGCGAGTTATAGTAAGCATGAGCGCCGGCGCCCGCTGCACTGACGGCTCGCACTGAACACAGGAAAGCGCACAAGAGTAATAAGTCTCATAACGTCTCATAAGCTAATGCTGATTTTAGGCATCTACATTGTAAATCAACCAGTTAACTATGGTGTTGTGGCCTTTAGAGGTCGCTTAAGGTTGGTGTTTTTCCCCAATATTTTTTTGTCCGCAGTGCTTCCCGTCAGTTATAACGACACATTCTGACTTTTTGTCAATATCAGTGTATGTAAAATGCGCCCAAATATCGAGCCTCTTCCTTCTACTGTCTATGGGTGTTGTGTTCTTGCTCCATGTAGTTTCGCGTTTCAGCCGCAGGATGGTTAAGGTAACTTGAGCAACAGCGCGAACCCATTCAGAATATTTTGAAAGCGTAACGGCTGAATACTAGAGACGATTGAAAAGTAGAGATGATTGTAGACGAAAATGAAGAGATATTTTATCTTAGTTTTTATTTTATACAAAACATTTTAGTCTTTTTTCGTCAACAATAATGCATGTTAATTTAGTCTTAGTCAGCGTTTTTGGACATTGGTGCAGTCTCGTCATCGTCTTGTCTCGTTTATTGAAGGTCGTTGACGAACATATTTAGTCTCGTCTCGTCTGACGAAATTAACACTACGCTCAAAGCAGTTGACCAATCACAACACACTGATCCAGCCGACCAATCAGAGCACACTGTGCTTTTCAGAAGGAGGGGCTTCATAGAGACAGGAACTAAACAGAGTGTTACTGACAGACTGGGAAGAGAGGTTTCAATGTAAACTTTGAAAAATAATGTGTTTTTTGAACATTCAAGCATGAAAACCTATTCTACTAGCCCCAAAACAAAATCAAGACTTTGTAAAAGGGCATAATAGGTCCTCTTTAATTCAAGTTGCTGTATGACTCATTCATTAAAAAATAATCAGCTCATAAGAGTCATTCATTCGCAAATTAGACAACAGTGGCCATGTTTTTTCATATAATCAGCAAAGACAAAGCGATTGAAAGTGACCTCAGCTGTCAATTTCACAGAACTGATTCCTGCCACAGGAAAATGACATTATGACAAAGCTGATTGGCTAATGGCCCCACAAGAACACAGAGACTTTCACTAGCGACATTTCTTATGCGAGTTATGACGCCTATAACGACTACAAAAAGGGGAAAAAATAAGTCCATTTCACACCTTCCAAAAAACGCTCATTTAACAACATGTGTGAGCTACAGAACAATGAAAAGAGGCAGCAAAAGCATGTTGAAAAGCTCAGTGCTGGTAAAATGGACGTCACTTCATCTATTGAAGAAGCAGATAGAATACGCATGAACTTTCACCACCCTCTGAGACATACACTTGCTAACCATCATTCTCTCTCTCTCTCTCTGTGTGTGTTCAATGATGGATGCCTTATTAGACCCACTCTAGCTTACCCTGATCTGAGATCTGCTTTCAATGTCTCTCATGATGTCTAAGGTACAAGTAGAGCAACGGCGGCAGGTCTTGGATCAGTACAAACAGGCAACCTCAACCCAGAGCTTTTAAGAAAGAGCCGTAACGCGAAGCTCCCTCCGCATAATCTTCACGTGTGCCTGTTAAGAAATCTCAATGCAAATTCATATTTCACACATCTGAGTCAGAGCTTTATGCTCTGCGGGAGAAAATCTTCTACAGTAGGGCCAACAAATCAGATTTTTTTCCCTTTATATCTGTAATTAAATTTCGAGGGATGTGATTTAAAGCTCTGTCGCAACACTGTAACCTTGCTTTTCTATTTCGACTTATTGGACTTAAATATTTTACCGTATTGCATTTCTAGATGCATTTTTTTCGTCCGTAATTGCGACACTATTACAAATATTTAAATAATACAATAGAGTTCAAGCACTTCCATTTTTGATGCCATCAATTACCTCGTTATTTCTCAATTTCAGCCCGTTAAATATTAATATGACTCTGTAATGAGGCTGAATAGTCCGAATCGTTCACTGTCCCTCGCGGCGGTGCAGCAGTGGACGCGGACCGTGATGAATAAAAGCAGCACATTAGAGCTCGCTGCTCGGCCCACTCGGGGCTTTTCTGGCTACTTTGTCTTCTGGTTAGTGGTGGGAGAGTGCTTCTGCCTGCAGGTGCTCCGCTTAATAACTGCATTCTTCTGCTGCGGCACACATGGAGCATACTGTCGTGTTGAGTTAGCATGCCCCAACACGTCTCCGACTGTGCGTCTGTGTGGGCGGAAGGAGGGTTCATCTTCAGGAGCATTTCGTTAGCTCTGGAAAACATGCACGTTCTGATGCTTGTCGGAGTTGTTCACCAGATTGGTGATGTCACAGATGCGCACGTGTGTGTGTATTTTTTTTTTACTGTGTAAATTAAAAAAGTATAGGCTGTCCCTTACGAAAATGAACCATGGTTTTACTACAAATACAACCAAAAAACCATGGTTATTGTAGTTAAACCATTTGCTACTCTAACCATAGTTTAACCATGGTATTTGTGCCAAAAAAACATGGTTACTTACACTTTTACTACAATAAAACCATAGTTATTTTTCGTAAGGGGTTTAAAGGCTGGTTCCTTTGTGAGAACATGCCACATGCCAATGAGCTGCAACAAAAAACTATATAAAAAGAAGACAAAATTATATAAAATTACTAAAACTTTAACTAAAATTACCCTCCAAAAGATCATTTAAAGTCATTATTGTGTTAAATGAGAAAAGCAACAAACAGACATTACAAAAAGTAGCTTTAGAAATAAATATTATATTTGACTGAAAATAGAACTTATTACACCTCTTAGGCTATCAACGGCCATGAGGGTAAGTAAATGATGACAGAATAAACATTTTGGGGTGATCTATACTTTTAATGGGGTTTTTATTCATATGAAATATGAAAAAAATATATATATGAAATAATAGCTTAAATAAGTGTTATATTCCATGTGTGTTTTGTATTGTTTTTGGGTTTGTTTTATCTCTTTCTCTTTTTTTCTTTGTTTCCTTAGTTATTCTTTGAAACATCATCGGACTAACATGGCTGTCCACTATAGCGTGCGTCATCACGCAATGAGTGACGCATTACGCAGTGTCAGAGTGAAAACGAGGTGTGTTCAGGCGCATTGTTGGCGCGTTGCTATTTTGAGGCAACTGAAAACGATTGCGCCATTGACCAACAAAAACCTGGTAGTATTTTTGTGTTATTTAAAGAGGGCGTTAGTAATATGCGGCTATAGGCGGGTCCACAACGTGTGTACACTCTGCTTACTACACACACAGGGATGTGCAGCAGCACACAAACATTTTTTTATATTAAAAATAAAAGGATTCCTCTCTGGAGAAGCGTTCAGTTTTTCCGCTCACAAATTCCTCCATGTAAATAGCGAATCTGCCATGGTGCGAGCGCAACTGACTTTTAAAGGGAATGGGAGATGAGACTCTGATTGGTTTATAGCACATTACGCCAAAACACACCCATGACTCATTAAGAGACTAGGTACAACCCTTTTAGACCATATGCCTGGTGCGCTGACCATTTTTCCAGTCATTAAACTAGTGGATTAGGACTTGCACTTGCACTCGCACCGTGCGCTTTAGATCATGCGCTTATATCGTTAAAATAGGGCCCACTGAGTCATTCATTCATTCGATTCGTTCAAATGACTAATTCATTCAGGAATGAAGTAAACGGCTCTCTTTATGAATGGTTTATTGAAATATAGGTTCCCCCGATTTATTCAAAACACAAATTTCTGTGCTGCTCGTATATGCACAATCGTTCTACTATGGTAACAAAAACAGACAATATTGCGTTTAAAGCGTTAATAACAATTATTAAAACTAAAGCTGAATAGAACCATAAAAAAACAAAAGCTAATAAAAATGACAAAAGCACTAGGGGTGGGAAATCACAGGGTAGCTCACAATACGATACGATACGATACATGGCTCACAATACCGATAATATCACAATACAGCAATTCTGTGATAATCAATATGTTGCTAGACAATCCTATAATGACACATCATGATATCTGTCTATGAAAACAAAATGCCCATGAAAAGGTTAAGTGCAGGTTTTCCAGACTTTGGACTTAAACGCATCTATTATTTTACTCACACTGCTGTCCGCAATCCCATTCTGTTCGCCATGTCCAAAATGTATTTTATTTAGGCTAGTTAACGTTTACGTTTCTCTCTTGTGTTGAGAAATCTATTTAAAGCACCTTATTTTATTCATTAAAATATTGAAATTTGGCTCCAACGTATTGATTCTCATAGAGAAGGACATTATATTGACCTATCAATATTTTGTCCCACCCCTAAAACCACTTTATTTTTTCAAAATTACAAAAAATTTGACTAAACTGTACATATAAAAAGATGAATCTAAATAATAGTCCATACCATAATATTATACTATAATACATAATATAATACTAAAATAACACTGGTGAGACTAAACAGAAATTTACTTTCAAAAATAAGAAATATTCCAGAGAAATATTCACTGGAGTAAAAAGCGCAACAACTAGCCCTGATCGCCACTATTTTAAATAAACAGAACTTTGGTACAGGAATTGATTGAAAATACAGATTATGAGATGTTGTAGGCCAGGATCGAACCTAAATTTCCCACATGAGCACCATAGTAAAAAGTGTGGCTCATCCATGCAAACGCAGTCAAACAGCACCGAAGCGCTCCAGAAAACAGACATTAAAAACCTTTTTCCTGCAGTAAATAACTTTAAAAATCACTGGAATTGCCGAAAAAAATGAAAGAGACAAATAATTAGAATGGCATGCTGGGAGCAGAATGAAAAGGAGTCGTGGCGCTATCAGTTTTGATAGGGGCACAGACGCATCGGCCTCAGCTGTGCAGAGAAGCTTTCATGTCAAGGACCCTATAACACGCCTCCTTCCCAATCCAATTAGCCTCCCGTCCTTCCGCAGAATAAGCAACTGAGGCTGTTCGCTAAACGACTCCAGATGAACTGCTCGTATCATTGTCACATCCGTCGACTCTTCCTCTGCCAAACTGTCACCCCTGCAGTGACCACGCGACTGACTTAACACTATTTCTAAAGTCAGGCTAATAGGGTGTGAAATAACCAACAGTTAAACCACTTAAACGGAGAAAGAGAGGGTTAACATAAGGTCTGTGTGAACTCAAATGATGAAGTGACCTTCTCTAATGAGCCGTTTCTCCGGTGGACTGCTTCTGAATGCGTTTCTGCTAAATGATCAGCAGTTTTTTGTTGTTGTTGTTGTTGTGAACCTTCAGCCAAGAGGTTTTTACATTATTTTGAAAAGCAAATCCATAAACTAACACCATGAATCTCCATCGCCTATGCAAACAGACAGAAAGACACATGATAACATGCAAAAAAGCATGCATGATTGCACACACACACACACAAATATACACTAAGTCAGCAAGGCTTGGCAACTATCGTACACAGATACATCTTCATCCTTTCTGTTCCCATGGTAACGACTGAAATCGAATTCCCTCTAGAACTTTGGAACAGCGATTCTCTTTTTTTCTCTGTATCTTTGCAAATAAGAAGATAAAGGATGTCGGTGCCAGACTAGAATTCATGTGATCAGTACTGTGTTTTAGTTGTCTTTCTAGACCTTCAAGAACCTTTATGAGTCTGACAAGCCTGGACGGGTTGAGACCTTCTGTTCGTAGAACTTTACTGCGCTATTTAAAAAGAGATTGTTTCCAATTCATGAATGCTGAGAAAATTAATGGACCCTTTTCACAGACTGTGACGACACGTTTTAACGGTTATCAATATCGTAAATCCTGCAAAGTTTTTTTAAATGTATGTATAATCATTTAATAATAATAATTTGTTACATTTATATAGTGCTTTTCTAGCCATTCAAAGTGCTTTACACAGAAAGGGATCTCCTCAACCACCACCAATGTGCAGCATCCACCTGGATGATGCAACGGCAGCCATATTGCGCCAGAACGCCCACCACACACCAGCTGATTGGTGGAGAGGAGAGAGAGTGATGAGATGTGATTAGGAGGCCATGATGGACAGGGGCCAATGGGCAAATTTGGCCAGGATGCCGGAGTTACACCCCTACTCTTTACTCTGGGATTTTTAATGACCACAGAGAGTCAGGACCTCGGTTTAACGTCTCATCTGAAGGACGGATTGTCCATTTATAATGGACAATCCGTCAATGTACATTCGGCAATGTACATTTATAACACTAATACTTTGTATTATATTACTTTTGCATCAAACTACAAAAAAACAAGTTACCGCTGCTGTGAGGGTGTTTCTAATATGGCGTCTATGGGAGTGGTGGTAAAATTAACATATTTCTCTCTTTTCACTGTCGTTATCAGTCTCACTCAATTTTTTCCCTCTTTTATGAAAGTTGTGAAATCACTATTGTGGAGTTTTTTTTTTTTTTTGCTATTTGAGCAAATTGTAACACAAAAAATATATTTAATGTATACTCTCATTCATCGCTGTAAAAGTTAACTCAACTATGATGAATGAAACCCGGAAATGTGAAAAGGGTCTACTGTTTGCAAAACTAAATAAAAAAAAAAAGCCCATGTTTTCATTGTTTCCAAGTTAATGGGAGATTATAATCACAGGAAGTGGCTCATGACTGAAAGGACCTTCTCTTCTTTTTAGGCTTTCATTCTTCAGAATTTCTCAGAATTGTGTGATACAAACTCACAAATACGAGAAAAAAAAAAAAAAGCATTCTTGTTTTCCTCAGAATTGGACTTTAAATCTTGCAATTGCGAGTTTATATCTCACAATTCTGAGAAAGAAGTCAGAATTGTGAGATGTAAACGTGCAATTGTGAGATAAAAAGTCACAATTATCTTTAAAAAAATTTATTCTGTGGTGGAAACTAGCTTCCATTCTGGTTGTGGTAAAAGTGCAAAGTTGTAAATGTTACAAAATGTTACACATTTTGAATGATTTCTTAACTAGCTTGTTAGTATGATGCATTACTTAGCGTCAAAAACCTTTCCCTTAGCCTGACAAGCCAGACCCACATCAAGATGTTGGGTCTGGGAACACACCATTGGCAGCACTCAATCTGAGGGGAGGATAAACGGTTGTCTTGCAAAGTGGTGGTGGCTACATCTTCTGTAAGAGTACAGAATCTCCTGATCAAAACACATGCGAAGAAGATTCAGAAACAAGTGAGCTCATATGTGATCTCATATGTTATCATATGCATATGTAAAATAACGTGATCCTCAACATTAAACAGCATATAAATCAAAACTGCTATAGGACTCTGAAGCTTTGGGGGTGTTGATGGACTCAGATCTACTCCATCTCTGCTTTGATCATCATTCTGAATCCAATCCGGACAAAAAAATTATTTTCTCAGCTTTTTCCTTTTTTTTTTTATGCATGAAGCTAGAATAAAATGGGTATGCTCTTTCTTTTGGTATATTGCACGTTCAGATATTCATACAACAAAAGATTCTGGGGGCCATGACATTTTTGTGAAAATGATAAAAATGCTGGCAGTGGCCAAAAAAAAAAAAAAACTGGCGGGGAAAGAGACTGAGACATTAATTGACAATGAAAAATATTTCTAAAGCATTTAGTAATCATAGTTACTGTTAATTTCAACATTTACTAATACATTATTATAATCAAAAGTTGTATCTCTTAATATTATTCAATGGACCTGAGCTAACATGAACTAACAATGAATGAACAGTTATATTGTTATTTACTAATGTTAACAAAAATGAATTAATACTGTAACAAATGTGTTGCTCATTATTAGTTAATTAATTCAGATAGTAAAAGACATGCTTGCATTTTCTGCAGCAGTCATTCATCAAATGATAATCAAATTATGGAGAAGAGCATTATAAAAACATACACTGTATTGCCAAAAAGTTTGGCACGCCTGCCTTTACATGCACATGAACGTTAATGACATCCCATTCTTAATCTGTAGGGTTTAATATGGAGATGGCCCACCCTTTGCAGCTATAAGAGCTTCAGCTCTTCTGGGAAGGCTTTCCACAAGGTTTAGGAGTGTGTTTATGGGAATATTTGACTATTCTTCTAGAAGCGCATTTGTGAGGTCAGGCACTGATGTTGGATGAGAAGGCCTGGATCGCAGTCTCCACTCAAATTCATCCCAAAGGTGTTCTATCGGGTTGAGGTATTGAGCTGAAGAGTGAAGCTGAAGCGACCTGACTGGTGTCTTTTCTCAATCCCGTTCCTCCCTTGCCCCCATTGATAAAAGTGGACCACAAACCCGACAGAAAACCAGTCTGAAGTGAACACTATAGCAACTCCCACCAATCCAGACAATTACTCTACCAGTCTGACATCCCTCCCAGTCTGGCCCTCAGCCAGTGGGCTGAAACCCCATTGTGTGTCTACGGTTTCCTCTCTCCAGCACATACATCACGGGTGGACAGAACACTGTGGTGGAAATAAAAGGGACAAGCAAGCGGCTGTATTAAGTACAACAGCGCGCCATCCATAAACGTCAGCATTAATAGCCATGCCGGCCATTTAATTTTTCATCTACAATGAGGCCAATTAGAAAAAGTTGAAACGAGCCGTTGGAAGGATGCCCATAATTTACAAGCCCAGTGTCACACAACACTGAGGTTTCCCATACCGTCCCTCCCCTTACCTGCCAGAATTAATGGCTTCAGACAACATAATTATCCTGGCTAATCTGGATTATTTTTGTGTGTAAACCAAAGATGGCAACAGTTTGATGAGCGTCTGAGTTGTTGCTCTCCACAGACCTGGTGTAGTGAGATACAAAGAGTTTAGTCTGAAAAAGTAAATTAATATTGTACATTTCTATATTAAATTGACATTAACTTGAGAACCAATTCAAATAGAACTTAAGTGTCCATTAGTGGCCAATTTCTTCCATTCTTATTTAATGAAAATCAACAATTAGTTGTATTATTTTGAACTTTACTGCCAATCGTTACTGTTCAAAAATGTAAATAAAGAAAGAAATAAACCACAGTTTTACTCCAAAAATCAGTTATATTCTAAAAAAGATGCATGTACAAAACAGATACTGTTTTTACACAAAAAATACAAAATATTGTTCAATACGTAACTATTTTGAATAATTATAATAATAGTATTAATAACAATAGGAACAACAACAATAGGAATATTAATAATACAAATAATTAATAATAATTACTTATTATTGTTTATTATTAATAATAATAATAATAATAATAATAGTTATTATTGTATTATTTATTAACTAATAATGATGATTTATTAAATAGTAGTAGTAGTAGTACTAATAGTAATAACAGCAATAATAACACTTATTATTATTATTATTATACACTCACCTAAAGGATTATTAGGAACACCATACTAATACTGTGTTTGACCCCCTTTCGCCTTGAGATCTGGTGACTGTGGGGCCATTTTAGTACAGTGAACTCATTGTCATGTTCAAGAAACCAATTTGAAATGATTCGAGCTTTGTGACATGGTGCATTATCCTGCTGGAAGTAGCCATCAGAGAATGGGTACATGGTGGTCATAAAGGGATGGACATGGTCAGAAACAATGCTCAGGTAGGCCGTGGCATTTAAACGATGCCCAATTGGCACTAAGGGGCCTAAAGTGTGCCAAGAAAACATCCCCCACACCATTACACCACCACCACCAGCCTGCACAGTGGTAACAAGGCATGATGGATCCATGTTCTCATTCTGTTTACGCCAAATTCTGACTGTACCATCTGAATTTCCCAACAGAAATTGAGACTCATCAGACCAGGCAACATTTTTCCAGTCTTCAACTGTCCAATTTTGGTGAGCTTGTGCAAATTGTAGCCTCTTCTTCCTTTTTGTAGTGGAGATGAGTGGTACCCGGTGGGGTCTTCTGCTGTTGTAGCCCATCCGCCTCAAGGTTGTGCGTGTTGTGGCTTCACAAATGCTTTGCTGCATACCTCGGTTGTAACGAGTGGTTATTTCAGTCAAAGTTGCTCTTCTATCAGCTTGAATCAGTCAACCCATTCTCCTCTGACCTCTAGCATCAACAAGGCATTTTCGCCCACAGGACTGCTGCATACTGGATGTTTTTCCCTTTTCACACCATTCTTTGTAAACCCTAGAAATGGTTGTGTGTGAAAATCCCAGTAACTGAGCAGATTGTGAAATACTCAGACCGGCCCGTCTGGCACCAACAACCATGCCACGCTCAAAATTGCTTAAATCACCTTTCTTTCCCATTCTGACATTCAGTTTGGAGTTCAGGAGATTGTCTTGACCAGGACCACACCCCTAAATGCATTGAAGCAACTGCCATGTGATTGGTTGATTAGATAATCGCATTAATGAGAAATTGAACAGGTGTTCCTAATAATCCTTTAGGTGAGTGTATTATTATTATCACCATCACCATCTAATAATTAATCATTAACAACAATGACAATGATAGTAAAAATACAAACACAAATAATTATTAATAATTATTATTATTTTATTTTTTAATAATAATAATAATAATAAGCATTACTATTATTTTTATTATTATTGTTTAATAGGCTCAATTTAATAATAATAATAATAATAATAATAATAATAATGATAATTAATAATAATAATCATTGTTATTAATGATAATAATAACAACAACACTTATTATTAACAATAAAATAAGTAATTATTAATGATTATTTGTAATTGTATTATTACTATTATTATTGTTATTAATGATTAATATTTAGATGTATTATTATTATTATTATTATTATTATTATTATTATTAATAATAATAATAACATCTATTATATTAACAATCAAATAATAAGTAGTTATTATTAATGATCATTTGTAATTGTATTATTACTACTATTGTTGTTGTTATTATTAATGATTAATATTTAGATAATAGTAATAATGATAATTATAATAATAAGTATTACTAATAATATTATTATTGTTATTACTATTATTATTTAATAAGCACTCATTATTAGTTGATAAATAATAACAATAACAATTATTATTATTATGAAATACTACTACTACTACTAATAATAATAGTAGTAGTAGTAAATTATTAAATTGAGCTCTGGGTAAGGACAATGCTCAGCTGCCAGTATCCGGAGCTCCGAAAATAACGAACTTCCCTCAAAACAAGAACTTGCAAAGCTAGTGGGGAGTGAAACTCAACTACATATGCAGGAAGCAGTTTTTATTTTGCATTTGCGTTGTGATTCAGGATCTGTGCCATTGTGAAAGCAAGACCACAGCGGCCAAACGTGCAGGTGCATCACCAGCCTGTGCTCGCCACACCTGCTCCGGGAACAGCTTTCACCCACTCAGCCTACCTGTTGAGTCTTGACCTCTCTGACTGTCGCACTGGATCTCTGTTCACACACGGCTCGGATCGTCTGTAGAGAACTTTAGGACTTCAGTGGGCACATTTCAAGCCCATTGAAGTCAGTTCATTCTCATGGGTTTTAGATAAGCGAGAATCACTGTTCCCACACGAATACACGACCAATCAGTTGACCAATTGGCCCAGAAATGTTTGTGGTAACCAGATTAAAAATCATTTGATTCAGACCAATCGAATCAATTATATTGATTTAGTGGGGAAAAGAGACACAAAAACAGTTTTCAAAAACAACTGATTTTTAGCCCTTAAAAAGAGTTTACCTTTAAACAAAAAGGTGTATTTACTACAGAAATCTTCATGACTTTTTGAGCTGGGGTGCACAATAAAACAGTATTATGCTGGTTAGCAAGTTTTTTTAAATTAGCGGTATTAGAAAATATTGAATATGTAATATGTATATTCTCATGTGTCCTATAGATAACACTCAACACAACTAATTTAATAACAAGCAAATCTTAAAATGAATATATATTTTTGTATACATTATATTGTTTTGATGCCTAAATTCACACATAGCATTTCAAATAAATAGATGTTACTTTTTATTGTTTTATTTTTAATTTATTAGGACAAAGTAGCATCTAATTTTAATATCGTCCAGATACAGACTCATCACTGTTCCGAGTCTGTAATACACAAATAACCCGATATTTTCAGCTTTTCTACATGGAAGCATGGAAATCCTGGAGAATAAGGTCCTGATTATAGTACACTGACACCTGCTGGGAAAGTCCAGATTCCTGTAAAGTTAACGGAAAAGAACAAGAGTGGGATACTCAGCAGCTATATGTGGCTGCTGGGCTGGACGGACACGAGTTTGGAGATAAAACACTTCAAGTCCAAGTGATCAACCACTAAAACTGATACGATTAGTCAGCGTGGGAGAAGCGATGGAAAATATTGCCGGGAGCCACAGCTAACCTCTTTTTCGGTATTCCCGACTTGACTGGGCACACATAAAGAATCTCAGTCCTGCCATGCACAAAAAGCCTGGAAGTGCAAGCCAGATGTGGAGGCACATGTTCAAGCCTGTACCCCCCCAAAACTAACACTCACAGCCACATTCCCCTTCCCAATGCAGATTAGCCCATCCTGGGGAGAAGAGATAGCACTCGAGGGGGGCAGGTTTCATTTGGCTCCCGGGCCCCATGAGGAGAACAACTCCACCTGTGCAGTAATCAAAAACACAAGTGAAAAACACCCTATTTTGAACAGCGTGGCGTCCTAATGTAAAAGTGGCGTGTGGGCACATTCGAAGTGGGTTTTGATTGATCCCCAGCTGCTTGGGAAATTGTCCACCGTCCCTGAATTCAGGTCAGAGTGATAAGAGTTGTGGGTAGGGTCGTGGAGGAGCGGCCCCTCCGCGTGCTCCGCTCCAGGTGTGAGAGTGTGCATGTGTGCAGCGCGTGCTGTAGGACCGGTCACGCTGCACCGGTCGACGTGGCACAAACGGGTGACGTACACTTCACCGACGCACATATGACACAATGAAACAATGCTCCTGCACAAAACCAATTTAGAAATCCAGTTGCTTCTGTGCTCGCTTATTGAAAATGACAACTGTCGGAGATGTGGCCCAGCAGGAGAGACTGGCTTGAATCGGGTTTGAATATTCTCGAATAATCCTTTTCTGACCCCTAACTCTGTCAATAAAAAGACCCACAAGTAATTAAAAAGTATTATTATTATTATTACTATCATATATATTTTTATAAATAGGTATATTGTATATATGGTTGCTTACTAAAATTGAGAGAATATAGTCATTCAAAATTTAAATAAAAATAATAATAATATAAAATGTTTTTTTTTCTTTTTGTCTTTATTCTACATATTTAGTTGTATTATGTATTATAATTAACTATTGTATGTAATTTCATGTAGGTATACATGTCAAATTAAGAATATAATCATTTAAAATTAAATGTGTGTGTGTGTGTGTGTGTGTGTGTGTGTGTGTGTGTGTGTGTGTGTGTGTGTGTGTGTGTGGTACAGTTAAATTTTTATAAATAGTTATATAGTATGTATGGTTCTTTCTTGCTAAAGTTAAGAATATAGTCATTCAAAATTTAAATTTAAAAAAGAATAATATAAAATGTTTTTATTCTACATGTATAGTTTCATTATTTATTATAATTAACTATTTTATGTAATTTCATATAGGTATACATGTCAAATTAAGAATATAATAATTTAAAATTATATAAAAAATATAAAAACATTATATAATTATATAATTTGTATATAGATTCTTACCATATTCAACACTATTATAATATAAAATCTGTTATGTAACCTAAAATAAAATATTATAAGCATATATACAAAATATAAACAACATATTATTAATTATTAGTATTATTGCTGTCAAATATTGTAATACAAATATTTTTAAAAAACTGTTTTAACAAAAAATTATACTAAAACTATAAAAAAATAGTAGTATATAATAATAAATAAAATAAACTAAATTAAAAATTAAATTAAAAATAAATTAAAAATAAATTAAAAAAATGCACAAACTGCAACAAAAATAAAAGGCTTTTTTAGATAATATTTTTGGGGATAATCTAATATATAAATAATGTAATTTTAATTTTATATAGTTAAGAAAACTAAACTATGTATTTAGATATATTATATATTTATAATTATTATTTATTAATTAATACATATAATGTGTGTGTATATATATATATATATATATATATATATATATATATATATATATATATATATATATATATATATATATATATATATATATATATATATATTCTTAATTTAAGCAAGAACCATATAACCACTATGTAACTGTATATAGAGATGATATAAACTTGTTAATTATAATAAATGACAAAATAATATATTTAGAATAAAATTCTAATGAAACCATAAAAATACCATTTTTAGTATTTTTATTTTTATTTTAATGTGCATGCAAAAAAATCCGCTTTTTTTTTTTTTTTTTACAAAAAAACTAAAAAATTATATCAATATTCTTCAAACTACAGCTGTGAAGGACTTTCTTTGTAGATGGTTTTATTGAGATTCAAAAGCTGCACTTATAAAATAAACACACCAGTGCTGAAGACAGCAAACAACATCTGCACAGTACACACACACACACACACACACACACACACACCTCCTCCTCTCATTCTCTTCCAAACCTGGACCACAATCAAAGACTTCCTCAGGAGGAGTGGAGAGCTCTGACAGAAAATGTAATAAAAACTACATGAGCAGTCATCCATTTCTAATGGGGCTTCTTTAAATCTTGAAAGGGAGACTTTCAATAGTGCATTAGTCTTTTTCCTTTCTTTGTTGTGTTTCTTTAATGCTTTCCCACAGAAATGTATGCAAATCTCTGGCTAATGCTAACAGCGATGACAAAGAGCCAGTTCCTCCCTGAGTCTGTGCTCAGAGCACTGCTGGCCAACCCAGACTGCTCTTTGAATCCTCTCCTTTAATAAAGTCATCTTAATGTTTGCAGCATATTTACTTTTCATAATAGCATAAATATTCATAAGATCCAGCCTTATTATACATGCATTAACATATCATTTATATTTTACATTATACATAAATATACAGTAAATATGTTAAAACCTTTAAACATATATAAACTACATAAATAACGATAGTTATGGATATTATTTTTATATAGATTCTTACTATATTCACCACTATTGTAATATAAAATCTATATTAGATTATATTTAATACAATTATAAGCATATATAAAAATAAAATATTACAAACATAGCATATATTATTATTATTAATAATAATAATCATATTATTATTTTCATTATTGTTGTTGTTGTAAAATGTTGTAATCAAAATATATTAAATCACTGTTTTAACATCAAATAAAAATAATACATTATAATAAAATATATCAATTATAATTATAAATATTATAGTAATTATTATAATAATAAACAATTTTGTGTGCACAGATTGCAGTTTACATATTTATATTTTATATTATACATAGATATACTGTAAATATGTCAATACCTGTAAAATATATAAACTATAAATATTGATAGTTATGGATATTATTTTTATATAGATTTGTACTACCATATTCAACACTATTATAATTAAAAAAAAAAATCTATATTAGGTTTTATAAAATATAATTATAAGCATATATTAAAATAAAATATTACAAACAGCTTATATTATTACAGTAAAATGTTATAATCAGACTATATTAAATCACTGTTTAAACCACAATAAAAATTATCAATTATAATAAAACTATAACAAATAATAGTAGTCTATTATAATAATAAAAAAAAATTGTGCAAAAGAATCTTTTTACATATCATTTATATTTTATTTTACATTATATATAAATATAATGTAAATATGTTAATACCTGTAAAATATAAAACTATAAATAGTTATGGGTAGTTATGGATATTATTTTTATACAGATTCTTGCCATATTCAACACTATTATAATATAAAATCTATATTATGTTATCTAAAATAAAATATTATAAGCATATATAAAAAAATATAAACAACATATATTATTATTATTAGTATTATTGCTGTCAAATATTATAATAAAATATTTTTTAAAAACTGTTTTAACAAAAACAACAATATAACATAATAAATTATACTAAAACTATTTAAAAAATAGTAGTATATAATAATAAATAAAATAAAATAAATTTAAATTTTTTTAAACAAAAATAAAAGGCTTTTATAGATAATATTTTTGGGGATAATCTAATTAGAAGCTATTGCATAATTTTATATAAAAATAATCAGCTCAAACACCCCCAAAAAGTAAACTGTTCGACCATAAATGTTTAAACGGTGTCAGTTCTAGGCAAATTGTGTTGCAATGGCAGATTATATGGAGTGACTTACGACGGTGTCTGTGACTTACTCACTTTATTTATTAAATATTTCATAGTATACCAGATGCTAAATATAAATTCCAAAGAGATGTTTCTTCCTAGAATCTGTTTGTTAGAGTGGCTGTGTGTGTGTGTGTGTGTGTGTGTGTGTGTGTGTGTGTGTGTGTGTGTGTGTGTGTGTGTGTGTGTGTGTGTGTGTGTGTGTGTGTGTGTGTGTGTGTGTGTGTGTGTGTGTGTGTGTGTGTGTGTGTGTGTGTTGGCTGCGTACTGTTGTCACTGAGTGATCTGCCTCTACGTTTGTTCACAAACTACTTTTCATTTCTCCACCCAATCCCTCTTGGCTCTCTCTCTCTCTCTCTCTCTCTCTCTCTCTCTCTCTCTCTCTCTCTCTCTCTCTAGAAAAGCCCAGCATAATTTCCCCCCCTCACTGGAGTGCAGAAAAAAGAGCCAACGTGATCCTCTCTTGAGGGAAATCAGATCCCTGTAAGAGAGCTGGGCCATTCACTCCAGGATACAGATACAGAGCCGCCAACGGACACCAGCGAGAGGAAATGATACTATCACATAGAGAGGAATAAAGGCCGGATTATACCAGGCATAAAGACACTGTAAATGGCATGAAATAAAACCTAAAAATACTACAGGAGCAAAAAAAACAAAAAACAACAACAACTATGGTTGGGTAAAAATACTGGAGCTAAATTATTTTCCTCTCATTTGATTACATTAATGGTTCTTGAACATCTGAATCCTTATGTCAATATTGCAGAGTCCTTAAAATAAAGTACTATTTTGCCCTGTCATGGTATTTTGCAGATTTAAAATAGTAAAATAATTTTTCCTGCAAATTTGTATATTAATTCATATTTGTCCACCTCACATGCCGTGGACAAGGTGTTCAGGGCTGTTTCCCGGGAAGCATTGTGGAGAAATATACGTTCGCTAAAATTCTCAGAGCCCATTTAGCATGTTGCTATACAGTTGTTAGGGTTTTCTGAGTCATTTTAGCATGTTGATAAAGATGCTAAGGTTTGCTAAGCTTCTGTGAGTAGTCTACTTTTAGACATTGCTATTAGCTTTTAGCATGTTGCTACACGTATGGTAAGGTTTCCAACGTACTTTTAACATGTTTGCTAAGTTTCTCAGAGCATGTTTTACCATGTTGTTATTTGGTTGCAATTACTTTTGCTTTGTAATTAAGGTTTTCAGAATCAGAATTCATTCTAAAGTTTTGAGTAGATTTTAATGTGTTGCAGCTACCAGAGTTTTTTTAACATTTACAAGAGTAATTTAGGGGTAGTTTAAACATGTCGCTAAATGCATAAGGTTTAGCAGGATTAGGGTAGTTTTAGTTTAGGGGTAGTTTTAACATGTTGCTAAACACATAAGGTTTAGTAGGAATAGTTTTAGCATGTTGCTAAACACATAAGGTTTAGCAGGAGTAGTTTTAGCATGTTGCTAAACACAAAAGGTTTATCAGGGGTAGTTTAGGAGTAGTTTTAGCATTTTGCTAAACATAAGGTTTAGCAGGAGTAGTTTTAGCATGTTGCTAAACACAAAGGTTTATCAGGAGGGGTTTAGGAGTAGTTTTTTTAGCATTTTGCTAAACATAAGGTGTAGCAGGAGTAGTTTTAGCATGTTGCTAAACACAAAAGGTTTATCAGGAGGGGTTTAGGAGTAGTTTTAGCATTTTGCTAAACATAAGGTGTAGCAGGAATAGTTTTAGCATGTTGCTAAACACAAAAGGTTTATCAGGAGGGGTTTAGGAGTAGTTTTAGCAGTTTTGCTAAACACATAAGGTTTAGGATGAGTAGTTTAGGAGTAGTTTTAGCATGTTGCTAAACAAAAATTTTAGCAGGAGTAGTTTATGAGTACTTTTAACATGTTGCTAAATACATATGGTTTAGCAGGAGTAGTTTACGAGTAATTTTGAACACGCCAGACAAAAAAAAAAGAGAAGGTGTTAGCACATCTTGACAAGATAAATAATTTGATATAATTCAAGTGTTGGCAAAACCAGAAAAAGAAAGAAAGAAAAAAAAAAAACCTCTGTTTGCACATACTGTAGCATTAAATGCACAACGTGGCTAGCATCTGAACTACTCCAAGAATGACCACAAAGCAAACCGAAACATCATAAGATTAAGCACTCTGGTCATATTTTGCCTGAAAATGCTGTCTAGGTGCCCAGCTCACTAGGATTCAAACCAGAACCAATAATACTGATAACAGCAAGGCCAGGCCCCTAGGCAAAACCAGAAAAGTGTCACTGTAGCTTCTATTCAGAACACACTCATTTTCCCAGCCTCTTTATCCGCGGTGAGTGAACAGGACAACAGGGCAGCCATTTCTTCTTGTCAATACCCACTACATCCATTCTCACCTGGCTGACACCTTTTACTGGTCAAGGAATGAATCAGTCACACTTACGGTTCTCCCCAGGTACTGTAGACTAAAAAAGGACATCAACATGAAGAAGGACTACAGCGTTTCCCTGTCAGCGGCGGCCCAGAGGGTATGGTGAAAAATCGCCATCGATAAAATAACATTTTTCAAAGAGCGTTACTGCTCTTTTAATCTTCGCCTGCGACAATGGATGGCTTCTGGGATGCGTTTCATTTCATCTGAACACAAACAATCTTTCAAAGGGCTTAATAACAGTTACACAAATGAGCGTCATTAATTACCTGCTAATGGAGCAATGACTGTGCCACCTTGTACCGCTGTTGTTGCGCTGGGAGATCGTAGCGGGAGGCTATATGCGCAAGTGTTATTAGCCTCATTGCTTGATGTTTTTTGCGTTGTAAAATAAGACAGTTCGCTTTTGCATTTAGATATCACACGACTATTAATACGCCAATTTGGTGTCAATATATTACATATAAACACATAGTTTTGGTCCTGGATGCTTATTGGTCAAATACAACATTGTGGCCATGCTAAAACCATGTTTGAATGACCAATTGTGTCCTTAATATTATAATTTTCTACTATTAAATACATGTGGTGGTCAGGTTTGAGTTCAGCCTGCAACAAGTTTCTATTGCAAAATGATAATTGGCTTGAAAAAAGCTATACAAAACGCCTTCGATCCCCAAAATTGTGACTCAACAAGAAAAAGAAAAAATAACTTTTATATATGGGTAGTGCGTATCAAGATATTAGTGTATATGTTATTTTTTTGCCTTCACTAATTCATGTAAATATGTATGAGAAAAAAAAAAAAAAAGTATATATATATATATACACAGAGTATATACTGTATATACTTTCTTTATTTACAAATATTCCATGCAGCCTTTTAATTAATATGAGTTAAATCTGCATGTATAATATACATTACTGATACATTTTTGCATTCAATTAAATGAAACAATTGACATAAGAATAGTTTATGATGAGAAATTTGATCTGTTTGTGTTTCATGAATAAGGCTGAATCTCTGCAGCTGATATCCAAAGCTACATAATTAGAATCAAAATTAAACAACAAAAAAACAAACAATCTGTGTGTTTTACTCGCTAGATAAGACATTATTCACCAACCAGCAGATCCCGATGAATACACTTGGGGCTGACTTAACCATTGATGAATTAAAGACACAGCAAGCCGTCATAAATTTGGACACCCCGGTGTTGTCTGCCTTGTGATAAAGTGCGTCGCTGGATGGGCGCCGCTGCTACGTGTGTATCTTTCAACCGCCTGCCACTTTATCTTCCGCATCCTGCAAGATTACATCTCCTGGGTTCAGGTAGGGATCCATCATGGCTATTATTACCTGAAGTCACATGCCACATCTATCACCCACTAAGGTTACTATAACCTCAATATTAAGGGAGGAAAAAGATCCACTGATAAACAGTAGGAGAAAAGGAATGGCCCGCACTCTCGAAGGTTTCATCTTCCTTTCACTTTTAATAAGCTACTCAGAGGAATAAAGATTACAGGCCATATTTAGCATGCAGAACAAATCAGGGTGCTACTGGCCCCGCGCACCTGCTAGGAGCTGCTCATTAGGGGCCGATGGTAATAGTATAGAGACAACCTCTGATTGAACAGTCTAGCTAGATAGCGCTACGCTCCAGCTAATGTTTATGCTAGGCTATAAGTTACATTAGGCTAGAAACATTTGCCCGGAATAACCTTTGTTCTGAAGTGAGCTTTGTACAGGAGACTCGCTTTCAACTGAGTATGATGTTAGCATGTTGCTAAGCTAACAACACAATACTCTATAAATAAGGAAAAAAGATCTGAACATTGAGTAAAATAATTCCTGACTAAACTCCTTTTTAATACTTTTCATTATTAGCGGTGTTTAAGGTGCGTCACATTTACCGTTTGGCATGTTCTGTTCAAGCTGGACAGCGATTCACTGCATTGACCAACAGAAAGCTGCTTGGTTTGAAAGTGATTTTGACATTAGCATGTGGCTAAGCTAACACTGCGAAACTCTAATAAGGATAGGCAACTCATGCAAACATTGAGTAAAACAATTTTTGATACTTTTCCAGACTCTCGTCTTGTCGGCCACATTGGATTTTCTCCCCACTTACTGCAGTGACTTCTGGTATTGCCTTCTCAGTGAAGGATACATGTAACGCCACAAGTCATTTTGGCTAAAACAAGGCAACTTAGAAGGCAGCACGTTAAGGTAAAATCTTTCGACGGCACCGTATTTGCAGCGTAAACTGCGTAGGAGACTGGCACAGACGAGAAGAAATTGTTGAATTAAGTAGTTATTTTTGTTTGTTTTTTTGCGTACAAAAAGTATTCTCATCGCTTCATAACATTAAGGTTGAATCACTGGAGTCACATGGACTATTTTAACAATGTCTTTACCACCTTTCTGGATCTTGAAAGTGGTCGTTGTGTAGCTGTCTATGGAGGGGTCAGAGAGCTCTCGGATTTCATCAAATATATCTTACAGGTTTGGGACGACATGAGGGCGAGTAATTAATGACAGAATTTTCATTTTTGGGTGAACTAACCCTTTAAAATGTATCCTATGACACGTTCAAATGTTGCCTTTAGGTGCGGGCACATTTACTATTGTTCTGCAAATTTCCATGGATGAATTCTCAGTCATTTCAATAGGAATCCACGCAATAAGAAATTTTTCATAAGAGTGAAAGATTTCCCTACAAAGATTTCACAAAGGGCTCAAGTTGGACACACAGATCCGTTGCACTTACCAACAGAAAGCTGCTTGGTTCAACTGATTTTGACGTTAGCATGTGGCTAAGCTAACAACGCAAAACTCTAATAGGGCTATAAAACGACGAAACTCATGCAAACATCGAGTAAAATCATTTCTGATTAATCTATCTATACTTTTCCATACTGAATGAAAAACAGGTTTATTTACCATCAACATTTCACTCGTCTTGTCGGCCACTTTGGATTTTCTCCACACTAAATCACTGAAATTACTTCTGGGATTGCCTTTTCAGTGAGTCTAAAATGAGTCTTTTGGAATGGTCTTCGCATATGAACCCTTAAAATGTTGCCTGAAAGTGCAGTCGCATTTACCGATAAGGAATTTTTTGTGAGAACGAAAGATTTTCCTATGCAGATTTTGCAACGGATTTGCAAAAAGCTGCTTGGTTACGAAAGTGACTTCTGTCTGAGCTTTACTACACAGTTATTGAACTGAAATGAATCAGCACTAAACTGATTCCAGCTATTGTCTGTTTACTACTGTCTTTTAGAGCTGCTTTACAGCAGAATTGAATTCAAAAATTTGAATCACTGAATCTTTATTTTTCTGTTTATCACTGTAAAGCTGCTTTGAAACAATCTGTATTGTATAAAGTGCTATATAAATAAAGGTGACTTGACTTCCTACATCGCTGCACTATTGACAATAGACAATGGACCTTTTTCCCTTGCGAAATATCGCCGAAAATTCATTGAATGGCCACATCTTAAGTACGCAGCTTACCAGGTTTTGGAACGAACAATGGTTGTGTCAAGCTAGTGGCTTGTTAGCTCTGCTGTTTGGCTGTCAGGTGTAGTGGAAAGTAAAAATTATTTTGGGACGCTGAAAGACGCGACTAATGCTAACAAAACGGAAGGGTGTTCGGTCGACCGTTAGGCAAAAAATCCATGTAAAACAGCTGTTAGGAAATAAAAGTGGGCTTAAGTGGCTAAGCCTCTTTCAGGATTACTGGAATTTGGCAAGGACAACATCAGGTCAAGAGGTCGGAAGGAAACCAGGGTTTCTGGATACTGCAAACGAACAAAGCGAACATTGCAAGGCTAGTCACTAAGTCGGAAAATCATTCAACCCCATTCAAGTTCATAACATAATTAATATGCAATAACACCACCCTGGCCCTGCTCCACCCATTTTATACTTCAAATTACACTTAGATCAGAGCATCAACTCTCATAATACATTCAAAGCAATTAAGTTCAAATATATGCAAAGGATTATTTACTTTGAAACCAGTCTTGTTATTCTGCTGCCTATCCAACAACAACACTCATTACCGTGGCTTGGCATCAGAGAAAGTGGAGGGGACCATGTAAATATTTAAAGCCCCCACAAATATATAAATATTCATTCCAGAATGATTTGATGCGCTAAATAAATAATCCCTTATTAAATAAATGACAGCCTAAATAAAACTTTAAAAACAGGATCTAGGGAAATGAAGATGAAATGAATCAGACGGGGTTGGAAGAGATGGAGGAAGTGAAGGGGGTGGGAGGGGGATGGTGATGTCAGCTATCACTCCACTACTTTCAATTCCTGATGGCAGCCATGCAAAAGAGCCAAACTAATTAAAGACGAACCACCAATTAGATGAGCTTTAGCTGCACCTTTAGAGGGAGGGACCGAAGAGGAACTCATATCAGATGCCCAAAAACAGCTAGTATTTGAAAGTGATCTTTGTTGCGAAATAAATTTGAACTTAGACACACACACTTTTTGAAATAAACTAAAATAAAGTACAAATAAAACATTATTATTTTAAATAAATAAATAGAATGTTTTATCATCGGCATGAAACAAAATAAAACAGACAGACAGACAGACAGACAGATATATAGATAGATAGATAGATAGATAGATAGATAGATAGATAGATAGATAGATAGATAGATAGATAGATAGATAGATAGATAGATAGATAGATAGATAGATAGATAGATAGATAGGACAGGCAGGCAAATGGATGGATGGATGGATGGATGGATGGATGGATGGATGGATGGATGGATGGATGGATGGATGGATGGATGGATGGATGGATGGATGGATGGCAGACGGACAGACGGACGGACGGATGGACGGACAGAGATAGATAGATAGATAGATAGATAGATAGATAGATAGATAGATAGATAGATAGATAGATAGATAGATAGATAGATAGATAGATAGATAGATAGATAGATAGATGGATGGATGGATGATAGATAACAGGCAGGCAGATGGATGGATGGATGACAGGCAGACGGACGTACGGACGGACAGACAGACAGACAGACAGACAGACAGACAGACAGGCAGATAGATAGATAGATAGATAGATAGATAGATAGATAGATAGATAGATAGATAGATAGATAGATAGATAGATAGATAGATAGATAGATAGATAGATAGATAGATAGATTACAGGCAGACGGACAGACGGACGGACAAATAGATAGATAGATAGATAGATAGATAGATAGATAGATAGATAGATAGATAGATAGATAGATAGATAGATAGATAGATAGATAGATAGATAGATAGATAGATAGATAGATAGATAGATGACAGGCAGGCAGATGGATGGATGGATGGATGGATGGATGGATGGATGGATGGATGGATGGATGGATGGATGGATGACAGGCAGACGGACGTATGGACGGACAGGCAGATAGATAGATAGATAGATAGATAGATAGATAGATACACTGACAGACAGACAGACAGACAGACAGACAGACAGACAGATAGATAGATAGATAGATAGATAGATAGATAGATAGATAGATAGATACACTGACAGACAGACAGACAGACAGACAGACAGATAGACAGACAGATAGATAGATAGATAGATGACAGGCAGGCGGATGGATGGATGGATAGACGGACGGACGGACAGATAGACAGCGCCACCTCTCATCTAATCCCGCAGAAACACGCAACTGCACCGTTACGGCGACTCAGCCTGAGCTATAACTCACGGAGCGGCGGGAACACGGCCTTTGTGATGGCCATGATTAGTCTTTTGTGTTCCCAGGTAGAATAAAGATGAAATTCTATGGGCCAGTCATTGCAGATCTATTTTCAGCATACTCCAAAAAGTTATTTCTTTTTCGCTCGCAGTCTATCTTTTTGTTCTTTTTTTATGCCTCTTTTCTGAAGGTTTGATATGAAGCCCGCAGGGTCTCAGAAGATAGAGGCTGCTCTGTGGGGAAATACAGCAAAGAAACACAATAGGAGCAATCTTGTCCTTTAGTATGCTTTGTACTTCACTGGACCCTGGGTCGAGCCATTTAGTCCCTTTTTTCAAACCTCAGCCTTTATTGTCTCACTGCACTTTACCTTTACATCCGTGGTTCGTTCACGTCACTAGACTAGGAGGATAGACACACAGCATAGACAGCCATGAGTTTATGGAATATTTTACCTACAAATCAAAGTTTTATCATAATTTATTCACCACTGAATAGTTCCAAAGCCATAAACAGTGAATTGAATTGACAAAAAAAGCAGCATAAAAGTGTCTTGAAAGTGATTCATACAATTGTGCACTTTATATAAAGTCTTCTAAAGTGCACAATCACTCTCAAAAGTTCAATAGAGAAGTACCAATATCCAAGTCACAAACAAATTCATATATTTTAATAAATTGGCTATTCATAACTAGCCTGGTCCTACCAGAGTCTCGTACATTTCATTTGTACAGAGAGTCTGGCTACTCTCCATTGACAAGCGTTAACTTCCTTGAAGGCAGGGTACTCTGTTGAAGATTAAAACTATTGGATCTGATCTGCCATAACCAATCGCTAACGTTTGGTCGTGACGTATGTCAACTCAAACTAGTTCAATCGTTCTCAGCCACTCCCTCTGTTCGCTGATCGGACCGGTTAAAATTTGACCGGAGAAAACCAGAGAATATACCGCAAACCCAGACGGAGTACTGAAGGAAAAATGAAAATTAAGCCGAAGTATGTAGGAGGGCGGAGCCAGGCTAATTCATAACACAAAACTGGATTGAACGATTCTTCCACAAATTGGACTGATCTGATTTTTGTATCTTGCGTGAATAATTTGTTATTTTAAGTCTGATCTTTAAACACGATGAAGCTGAAGCCATGAGTCTGCTCATAGTTTTCTGAGGATGTTATCTGTAAAACTATGAATTTTATGGAAATTTTTAAAAGACCAAGAGTTTTTAGAGAAGGCTGATGAGATGCTAATAAAAAATATTGTATTGCCCTGTAAAAACCCATTTGCAGTCTATTGTCTAATGTCTGTCGAGGAGAATTGTCCCATTCACGTTTCTATTGTTCTCACTCAACGAACCTTTCACACTTCTGCCGTGAATGAGACCTAATCTTCATTATTCTTTTATCATTATTTCATTATTAGCCTTTATTCTGGCTTTCCCATCTGCACATTAATTTCACATTAATTTCATCCCACTATATATTAATCCAGCTATTATCTGAAGTCTTTCTAGAAAACAATAACAACAACAAAAGCATAATGGGACTTTATTGCTAAAACTTTATTACTTTATGGAATAAAATAGCTCCTGGTGTGACAGGTGCATTAGAGCTACAATTAGCATCAAGCTACATAACAATTTAAAATATTAGCTTTACGTTTTTTACTCAAAACTCACCACAGAAAATGTGTATTAATGTCAGATCTGACATTAATAAAAATTTTCTGTGGTGAGTTTTGAGTAAAAACACAGCGCAATGCGACGCCATGCTTGACGCAAATATTTTTTGCTAGTTTCAGCATGATGCAGTTATCATTTTCACGTCTTGCACCACATTGTTTAAATAGCAAATGCACTCGCGCCCATCTGTTCGCCCATGGGCGTGCTGGTCTGAAAAAGAGGTGTGTTCAGGCGCATTGTTGGCGAGTTGCTATTTTGAGGCAACTGAAAACGACTGCGCCATTGACCAACAAAAACCTGGTCAATAGTGCAGTATTTTTTGTTATTTAAAGGGCGTGTTAATAATATGCGCCTATAGGCGGGTGCACAACATGCATACACTCTGCTTATTACACACACAGCAGCAACACACAAACATTTGCAGAAGTGTTCAGTCTTTCCGCTCGCAAATTCCGCCATGTAAATAGCGAATCCGCCATGGTGCAAAAGCAACTGGCTTTTAAAGGGAATGGGAGATGAAACTCTGATTGGTTTATTGCACGTTACTCCCAAAACACACCCATGACTCATTAAGAGACTAGATACAACCCTTTTGGACCATGCTCCTGGCGTCCCAACAGTTTTTTTCCGTCGTTAAACTAGCAAAAGTGGATGCGCTTCAGACCATGCGCTCAGATCATTAAAATAGGGCCCGTAATGTTGTTGAAACATGTTATGTTAGCCTTTTATATGCCTCTAATCCAAGAACAGAGTTCGCTCTGAACGCTCTTCAGATTGCATAATTCAGCGGGAAATGAATAGAAATTATATTCTGTATGACAAAATATTTTGCAAACGTGATAATAAATCAATATTTCTCCAAATATACACACTTTTGAACTAAGAGCCCTAACAGATGCTGTCTAGAGCATATATGTGAACACAAATAAAGAGAATATGAAGAACTGAATTATTCAATCCAAAGTTGTAAGTGTAAATGTGTAAGTCTGTAAAATCACAGTGAACACTTAACAATTCTCTCTTAACATTAAGGTGCAGTGCCGTCGTTATTTCTTTGTAGCGTTTAGATACTTTGTCATTAGGCACTGATGCAGAGTACCTCTCCATGTCGCGCGTCATCGAGTATAAACACCTTCCCAAACGGATCATGCTGTGGAACCAGAGGAAAGTATAAACAAGTTTGTGGTATTACTAGGCTTGGTGGGGACGACGGTCTTGCATGATTTGCAGACGACATTGGTCTGACTATTACTGAAGAATCCAACACGAGACAACGATATGGCGCAACCAAACATGATACCGTTACATGATTGGCCGTTAGCGTGTCATTCCCTACGTTGCTAGGTTACCAGTGAGTGAGTGCCTTTGTTCATGCAATCAAACTTGCTTCGCAACCTCTGGTTTCTTCCGACAAACGTTTTATCGAATGTATTTTTTATTGATATCGATTACGCGTCTATCGCGATACATATCGTTATCATTATATCGCCCAGCCCTAGTCACTGCAACCTAGTTTTATCATAAACAGTGGTCAAATATTGAGTCTTTACGTGAAGTGAATGTTGTTGCTGACAGCGACCCTTGTACATAAAGGGTTTACAAAAACAGACCGAATGATTCCTACATGAAACGGGCTGGTCCAGTTTTCGTATCTCACACAAAATATTTCTCATATTCACATGAATCTGTTAATCCGGTTCACATGAACGTACTGAATGACTCGTACACTAATGAGACTGATTCAGATTTTGTATCACACAAACTATTTGTTCTTTTGAATCTGATCTTTTCAATTTGATTGAATGATACCTACACAAATCTGACTGACTCACGCAAACAAATCTTCTTTTTTTTTTGTCTAATCTCTTCAATGATTCAGTTAATCTGGTTTACAAAACCAGACTTAATGATTCAGGCACAAAACGGATTGATAGTTTTTGATTCTCACATAATTTTGAGCAAGATCTTTAAATTAATTGGTTATTCCAGTTCACAAAACTGGGACTGAATCATTTGTAAATGAAATCTGATCCAGTTGATCGCATTAACAGCTCTTTAGAATTACTTAAATTTCGGACTGCTTCCCATTCATGTTATTATTATTCATTATACTAAAAAGACATAAAGGCCAGTACATTCATTCTTCAATGGTGTTTCTCAGATTAAAGAAGTAAAAAGAAGAATATGGATTTGAAACAACATGAGGATGAGTAAATGATGACTACTTTCTATTTTGGGTGAGTTCCTCCCATAAAACAAGCTGTTTTTGGCAGGTTTAACACACTCTGCTTTCAAAACACCAGTGCTATGCAAATACAGTATGTGACGAGGGCCCGAGATGTGATAATTATGGGCTTATTTGTTATCTGTCACTTCTCTTATTGCTCAGGGACATCAGGCGAGTTTAAAGGGGCCCATCAGAGGGGATCGCATTTGCTGGAGCACCAGTGATGATTCAAAGAGAGGCAGACACCCATGCAGTTGAAGAACCTGTCAATAAACTGTCACAGTGACAGCCATGTTCTTCTGAGACCCGCAATGTGTGCCGACTGCTTGGAAATATGTCACTCACATAGGCAGCCAGCTTTTTCTATCAGGAACCAGAAAAAAAAAAAAAAAAAAAAACTTTTTTTGAATCTGCAAGGCGAAGTCTGGTTTTAGATTTAGTTATTCTGTGTGTGAAAAGTTAATAAAGTTAATAATTCTATAAAAAAAAACAAAAAACAGATAAAATGGTCGAATAAATAAATAAAAGTAATCTTAGATATCTAGTTGGGTTCAAAAGTCTGAGATAATGAAAATGGTTTTAATTTACATTTTTCTAACGTAATCCATTTTTTATTATAAATTATATTATGAGCAAAACAATGAGTGAAAAGCAGAAATTAAAAGGAATATGAATTTCAGAATGTTTTAGTATTTTGTCCATAGTTTGCTTTTAAAATAACACTGGAATACATAATAATAATAATAATAATAATAAATAAATACATTATTTTATCTATATGAAGGTGTGAGAACTTTCTGCGTGTTTGGCAAACACACCGTTCAGTTCATTCAGGTAAGCATGTCGTCTGTGTTTGCTCTATATCACTGCATATGAAACCTGATAAAAGTATGTTGTCCGTCATCCATCTTGATTTGCTTACATTATCAGTTGTATGTATAAGCACAGAGTACCTGCCACTTAGTGGAGGAACCCAGGAACTGTAACCGTGTTTGTTTGTTTTTGTGTGTGTGTGTGTGTGTGTGTGTGTGTGTGTGTGTGTGTGTGTGTGTGTGCGCGTGTAGGAACTGGAAGCAGCAGTGTGTGACCACGCGAGCGGTTGCCATCGTAACCATCACATCATAAGCACACTACTCTGTGTTCCAAAGGTCACTAACAGGTGTGATCTAACAGTCCTGACAAGTTAACAACCATTCGAGAGGTTTGACTCCAAGTACAGGAAATAAAAACACTGTTTTATACAAACATTCAAGATGTGACAGAAAAGGCTGAGATATAACAGATGTGCATGTGTTTTGATGGGAAAAGCCACAGGATTTGTAACTGACACATTAAGGCTGTGACTTTATACAAGCTAAATAAAACGTATTGGTTGTTGGCAGTTATACGATTTATCATTCCTCACAATTTCCTACCTACTACTACTGTACTTTGTTACATATCTGAAATAGTACTAAAGTAAAATGAAAATGCAGAGTTAAAAAAAAAAAAAACGTGAACAATAATTTAGATAACCTTGTCATATATACAACAAGCTAACCCCTACAAAACAAAACCTAGTCATAAAAAGGAGCTAACCCCCACAAAACAAAACAAACAATACAAACCACAAAACAAGAAACTTGTTTTCATAAATACATGCTAACCTCCACTCCACAAAACAATACACCACGTCATAAATACAAGCTAACCATAACAAAATGAAACAAAACAAACAATGCAAACCACAAAACAAAACACTTTGTCATAAATACAAGCTAACCTCAACAAAACAAAATGAAACAAAACAAAAAACCTTGTCAAAAACAAGTGAACCTCCACAAAACACAATACAAACCACAAAACAAATCACCTTGTCATAAATGCAAGCTAAACAAAACAAAAAACATTGTCAAAAAGCAAGCTAGCCTCCACGAAGCAAACAATACAAACCACAAAACAAATCACCTTGTCATAAATACAAGCTAAACAAAACAAAACAAAACAAAACAAAAACCTTGTCAAAAACAAACTAGCCTCCACAAAACAAACAATACAAACCACAAAACAAATCGCCTTGTCATAATACAAGCTAAACAAAACAAAAAACCTTGTCAAAAAACAAATTAGCCTCCACAAAACAAACAATACAAACCACAAAACAAATCACCTTGTCATAATACAAGCTAAACAAAACAAAATAAAACAAAAAACCTTGTCAAAAAACAAACTAGCCTCCACAAAACAAACAATACAAACCACAAAACAAATCGCCTTGTCATAATACAAGCTAAACAAAACAAAAACCTTGTCAAAAAACAAACTAGCCTCCACAAAACAAACAATACAAACCACAAAACAAATCACCTTGTCATAATACAAGCTAAACAAAACAAAACAAAAAACCTTGTCAAAAACAAGCTAGCCTCCACAAAACAAACAATACAAACCACAAAACAAATCACCATGTCATAATACAAGCTAAACAAAACAAAACAAAAAACCTTGTTAAAAAACAAACTAGCCTCCACAAAACAAACAATACAAACCACAAAACAAATCGCCTTGTCATAATACAAGCTAAACAAAACAAAAACCTTGTCAAAAAAACAAATTAGCCTCCACAAAACAAACAATACAAACCACAAAACAAATCACCTTGTCATAATACAAGCTAAACAAAACAAAATAAAACAAAAAACCTTGTCAAAAAACAAACTAGCCTCCACAAAACAAACAATACAAACCACAAAACAAATCGCTTTGTCATAATACAAGCTAAACAAAACAAAAACCTTGTCAAAAAACAAACTAGCCTCCACAAAACAAACAATACAAACCACAAAACAAATCACCTTGTCATAATACAAGCTAAACAAAACAAAAAACCTTGTCAAAAACAAGCTAGCCTCCACAAAACAAACAATACAAACCACAAAACAAATCACCATGTCATAATACAAGCTAAACAAAACAAAACAAAAAACCTTGTCAAAAACAAGCTAGCCTCCACAAAACAAACAATACAAACCACAAAACAAATCACCTTGTCATAATACAAGCTAAACAAAACAAAACAAAACAAAAACCTTGTCAAAAAACAAGCTAGCCTCCACAAAACACAATACAAACCACAAAACAAATCACCTTGTCATAAATACAAGCTAAACAAAACAAAACAAAAACCTTGTCAAAAACAAGCTAACCTCCACAAAACAAACAATACAAACCACAAAACAAATCACCTTGTCATAATACAAGCTAAACAAAACAAAACAAAACAAAAAACCTTGTCAAAAAACAAGCTAGCCTCCACAAAACAAACAATACAACCCACAAAACAAATCACCATGTCACAATACAAGCTAAACAAAACAAAACAAAACAAAAACCTTCAAAAAAACAAACTAGCCTCCACAAAACAAACAATACAAACCACAAAACAAATCACCTTATAATACAAGCTAAACAAAACAAAATAAAACAAAAACCTTGTCAAAAACAAATTAGCCTCCACAAAACAAACAATACAAACCACAAAACAAATCACCTTGTCATAATACAAGCTAAACAAAACAAAATAAAACAAAAAACCTTGTCAAAAAACAAACTAGCCTCCACAAAACAAACAATACAAACCACAAAACAAATTGCCTTGTCATAATACAAGCTAAACAAAACAAAAACCTTGTCAAAAACAAACTAGCCTCCACAAAACAAACAATACAAACCACAAAACAAATCACCTTGTCATAATACAAGCTAAACAAAACAAAACAAAAACCTTGTCAAAAACAAGCTAGCCTCCACAAAACAAACAATACAAACCACAAAACAAATCACCTTGTCATAATACAAGCTAAACAAAACAAAACAAAACAAAAACCTTGTCAAAAAACAAACTAGCCTCCACAAAACAAACAATACAAACCACAAAACAAATCACCTTGTCATAATACAAGCTAAACAAAACAAAACAAAAACCTTTGTCAAAAACAAACTAGCCTCCACAAAACAAACAATACAAACCACAAAACAAATCACCTTGTCATAATACAAGCTAAACAAAACAAAAAACCTTGTCAAAAAACAAACTAGCCTCCACAAAACAAACAATACAAACCACAAAACAAATCACCTTGTCATAATACAAGCTAAACAAAACAAAACAAAAAACCTTGTTAAAAAACAAACTAGCCTCCACAAAACAAACAATACAAACCACAAAACAAATCACCTTGTCATAATACAAGCTAAACAAAACAAAACAAAAACCTTGTCAAAAAAAAAAAAAAAAAGCTAAGTTCCACAAAACAAACAATACAAGCCACCAAAAATCTTTGTCGTAAAATACAGGCTAACCTCCACAAAACAAAACAATAAAAAACCCTAAACTGAAGAAAAAAGCTAAGAAAAGTGTAAATTTGCATTATTTGTTTGCAGATTTGATTTGATACTTCATCTAATGCAATGACATTTTCAGGTGCGTCCAATTACTTTACAGGGCCACTGTATGTGAAGAGTTTTGCAATTTTTTTAATTATTGGACTCGCTTACCTTCATGATGTAATTCCAAAGGAGCAGACCAACACACAGCACCAATTCAGAGAGAGAGGGAGAGAAAAAAAGAGGGGCAAATCATAAACCATAGTACCATAAACAGCACATATTACAGAATTTATAGCATGTTTCCACTACATCAAACAAATAACCCCCAGCATTCATAAAAACGCTCATACGCTCATAAAAATGCCTCTTGTATGCGTTGAAATACTCTGTTACACACTAAATACTCTGCACTTACAGAGAAAAAGAAAAAACAGTACTAATGAAACAAATGAAGGTACTTCATCAAAGGGCCCTATCAAGACTAGACAAGTGCCTTACAAATGTCAGAGATTATGAAAGAGACCCCTACTGGAGGAGGAAACGAACCAGGGGGTCTCATAAAACCATGTCCGTGTCATATTTCAAAAGAAAAAATAAAGAAAGAAAAATAAAGAAAAGTATATTTTGCACAAACTTGTTTTTAGGACCATATTTTTTGCATCTCGTGTATTTTTTCATAATAATTAATTCAATTTTGCATTAAATTCTCATTACCGCAATGCCTCCATACATGTTGAATGAAATTCATATTATTAACGTTTCAATTAACATTTTACTGTATTAAATAAAAAATATGACTTTAAAATCTCTATCTCTAAGGCATATTCATTTTTGTATTTATTATTGACATTCGTGTAAATGTATAATTGCAATATTTTAAACTCATGATTAATGCTTACGAAACGTGACATTCTCAGAGCAAGTTAAAAGCGTCAGTATAAAAGCCCCTCCATGCACACGGAGAGGTTGGTACCCAACCTGAAAACACACACTCGCACTCATTATCGACACAGGTGGGTGTAACCCTCTCGGTGCGGCTCTCTGTGAGAGCTGTCGAAATGCTGAATCACATCGGCTCTGACGCGCCGTCAAAGCCCTCGGCCTCCAGCGGCAGTGAGACAGATAATGTCCGATGAGCTGTGCAGTGTAATTGAAGTGTAGATTACTATCAGCCATGTGTTTGCCAGATCAAAAACCCTTTAAAAATACACACAGGGTGCTCGTGTGGAGCGGGCAGAGCTTTGCTTGACTTTCTGCTACAACAGCTAAATGTACGGGAAAATATAAGCCATTTACACTGAGGATTGGGGCTTTGTACTTGTAAAAATGAGGGTGAGGATTTGCCATCACCTGAAAACAAATCACCACATGGATGGGGGGATGGGGGTTTGACAGAGAGAACAAGCAAGAACAGGCTACTAAAAGTTTTGGTCCAAAAATGGCATGCTGCAAAACCCCACCCACACTGAAATCTCATTGGTCCAAATTAAAGATAAACTGGTGTAAAGACCAATCATGTCCTGACTTACATTTGAAAATTTTATTATATTATATTATATTAATGTAAGAGATAATGTACATCCAGTGGTTGTTATTGCAAAATACACCGCGACAGGGTGATCAGGAAGAGGGTTATTTTGTGATAACAACCGGTTGCATGTACATTATCCTGCTTGCAGCTAAGTATTTACACATGTAAATAATTGGACACAAAATATGGAATTTTGTTGAAATATTTTTAGCTCACTAAACGCAAAGAAAACAGTTGCTAGCGTACCCAGATGGGTGGTACATTATTCAGTGTTGCTATTGATTACAGTATTATCAGGGAATAATAAACCTCAAAATGTTGTGACTGACCAATCAGAAGTATTCCAGTGAGCTGTATATTTATTTATTTATATTGAGCCATAACATTATGACCAGTCACAGGTGACGCAATATCGTTGATCACCTCCTAACTGGGTCTGGGTAGATTATATGCTAAGCAAACAATCAGTTCACGTAATCAGTGTGTTGGATGTAGGAGAAATGGCCAGGAATAAAAATCTAAACGACTTTGAAAAAGGTCAAATTGTTATGGCAAGTGACTACATCAGAGTATCTCTGAAACGGCAAGACTTGTGTGTTGCTCCAGCAGTGGTGAGAATTTACCAACAGTGTCCGTGGAGGGACAAACCACAAACCGGTGACAGGGTGTTGGGCGCCCAAGGCTCATTAATGCACAAAGCAAACCGAGGCTATCCCGTCTGGTCCAAGCCAAAAGGTCTACTGTGGCACAAAATGTTAATGTCCACTCTGGATCTGCCATAACCAATCGATAACATCTGGTCGTGACGTATGTCAACTCAAACTAGTTCAATCGTTCTCAGCCACTCCCTCTGTTCGCTGATCGGACCGGTTAAAATTTGACCAGAGAAAACCAGCGAATATACCGCAAACCCAGACGGAGTACTGAAGGAAAATGAATATTGAGCGGAGATACGTAGGAGGGCGGAGCCAGGCTACATGTGTGCCATTTACCTGAGGAAATGAAGGCACCAGGATGCACTGTTGGGCTGACGACAAGCCGGTGGAGGAAGTGTGATGCTCTGGGCAATGTTCTGCCAGGAAACCCTGGGCACAGCCAATCATGTGGATGTAAATTTGTAAACATTCTTGCAGACCCCAGATCTCAATCCAATTGAGCATCTGTAGGAAGTGCAGAACTGACAAGTTTGATTCACGGCGGCATCACCTCGCAAATTATAGGACTTGAAGGATCTGCTGCTAACGTCTAACTGTGCAAGAGACCACAGGTTTTTGGCAGAACACAGAGGACCAGCAGCATATCAGGCAGGTGGTCATAATGTTTTAGCTCATCTGTGTATTACATTACATTTACATTATTAGTAGTAAATTTGGTTTTAATCAGGATCCTATCCGGTACTAAAAGCAGGTAGAAAAAGCAGGTATGAACTGTACATTCACATTTCACAGGTAGGACAAGTGTGCTGTGAACCTGGTGAATCTGGGCTTGCTTGTGGGTTGAATGACAGATGAGACAAGAACTGAAGTATCAGTCACGGGGCAGAAGACATACAGCATAAAGCCACTGTGATCACGACCACTGTTTGATGGTATCCAAACTACAAGCATGGTTCTGAAAGAAATGCAGTCCAAAAGCTTCCAGAGAGCTTTTAAACAAAGAAAAACAAGACTTTAGGGAGGTGCCCTTGGTGTGCATGTTAAAATAATGACTTATACAGTGGTTTCTAGGGCATTGCTAGGTTGATGCTAGGGTGTCCAGACTCAAGTCTCTATCTGGTCTCGAAATATGGCCCAGTGTCCTCCTTCGTTGTAAGTCTATGGTATTTTTCTTAATTTTGAACCCTAAGTAACTGCACACAATCAACTGCACAATTTTAGGCCCCATTCATGTTTGTAAAAAGATAAATTATGCACAGATGCTGAATTTTTAGGGTTAAGGGTTTGCTCAAATACTTAACGCTCAGTGAGAGCAACAGTATTAGTGACTGCTTTAGCAAACATCACAAATAAGACAGTCAGAGTGAGAGAAGGATCCACAGAAGTCCCGTAGTTTGCTCTGTTCTTGAGCCGTCCCTCATTACTGTACCTCAAGCTGCATTCCAATCACCCTTTGAAGTGCTTTGAGCTGCTCTTCTCCATGAAAACGAGCACCGTTAATCCACTTGTTAATTAAGAGCGTGTTTGCAGGCTCATGTCTGAAGTGCCCCTTTCTCCTTGAAAGACTTGAAGGGCCTTGAAAGGAGATTGATATCAAAAGGAACCAACTCGATTTTTCACTGATAAAACGAGAGAAACCATATGCTGACAAGCAGGCGCTTTAATACGCTACTCGTGCGTCGGATCATACCACCAGACTCGAGTGTTTATACTCCGGGCTGTTGCTTACTCGTGCACAGTTGCAGAATTTTGAGTCTTCAACTGAAGGAAAGACAAAACAAGCACCTTGATTCACTTCTTTGAGAAGCGAGTTCTGTTCTCTGAGCTGTGCGAGGAACTCGGCGCCTACAGTGCAATTCCTGGCTCAATGCGATTAACGCACTTCCTTCCTTGAACCAAATGAACACACACTAAGAGATTTAAAATAAGTTTTTTGGGTTTTTTTAGAGGGTGGAAGGCATGGGTGTCACTTAAAGTAGTAGTAGTAGTTGTTTTCACAAAATGGCAAAGGCTGAGCTTATTCATATTATTTATGATATAGACAAATAGTTTAACAATATTTAACTGTTTTGGTAGTTTGTAAGGCTAGGTGTCACCAATTAACTTACATTTCACTTTCAACACAAAGATTATAATCCACACTTACATTTGTATTTGAGTAAATTTGATGTACTTACCAAAATTTCAACCTAGGCTCATTGGAAATACTAAAGGCGGTAGCCAATAAAACATTGCTAGATCCACGTTCATCTGTTACAGATAAAACTGAATGCTTTTTTAGGACATTTCCTTTCTGAACTGTGGTGGTACACACAACAACCATAATAAAACATTGCCAGATTCACATTAATCTCTTTTGAATAAAACTGAACATACTTAATGGACGTTTTCTGATCTGTGGCAATACATAAGGCTTTTTAATTAATTAGTTATGGAAAAATAACACAAACATTTTGCCAACGACAATATTACCTGTAAAGCCAGAGCAGAACCTTTGTGCGACTCCAAGCAACACACAGCTGTGTTTCGTTTCTGAATGAATCTGCGTTTTGAGCAAATCAGTCGGGTGAACCAATGATTCAACGGCCCATTCATAAAGAGAGCCATTTACTTAATTCCTGAATGAATCAGTCGTTTGAATTAATTGAATGAATGAATGACTCAATAGCTGTGTCCCAATTCAGAGGCTGCATCCTTCGAAAGCCATGAAGGTCGGACTGAGGGTTGTTAAATGGGACGGTCTAGCCTGTTCTTGTCACCTAGCTGATGAGTGGCAGAAACATTTGTACCGGACTTTTTTTGAATGTTATAATAAACTATACCCTGTCTGAAAACAAAACAAGGTTTGCAAACTGTCTAAATATGGTCATCATGGTCCATTTCTGTATATGATAAAGAGTATAAACTATATATTATTGCATCTTAATTGCATCTATATTATTGAAAATTATGTTATTGTGTTAAAAAAAATTATGAATGGAATGAATTCTGAGGTAGGCAAGGCCACGAAGCATCCATCTGTTGTATCCATTATTCACAGGAAACGAAGGACGCATTTGAAGGACGCATTTGAAGGAGCCTTCAAATTGGGACAGCCTTTGTCGCGCCACGGTGATGCAATCTGCATTCGAATGTGCCATTTGAAGGATGCAGCCTCTGAATTGGGACGTAGCTCATGACTTACTCATTTATACATTCACCGGCACCTACAGGCAGTGCTTATTTAAAGTATCACTTCATTAAAAATCATTTTATATTTTGGGGATAGTCTGCCCAAAAATGAAAATTCTGTTTATTTACATACTCATCATATTGTTTCAAACTTTCCTTCTTTTGTGGAACATAAAAGAAGATATTTTGAAGAATGTTGGTAACAAAGTGTTTTATATATATATATATATATATATATATATATATATATATATATATATATATATATATATATATATAATATATATAAATACCAATTCAGATGCAGCTTCTGAAAAAAAAAAAAAAAAAACATGATGAGCGTTGTAGCCTAAAAGTTTATGTGTAATAAATTCTGTTGAATCAAATCAAATATTTCTTTATCAAGCTACTTTTTACAATGTCTATTTGATGCTTTTTAAAATAATTTGTCCCCAAAAGTGGGACAAAATACAAAATGTAAATTCAAGCTTTTTTATTAAGTGGTGGGGACAAAATGCACCATGGCACTAAAGTGGTTGGGAAATGTCACTACCACACCCACATTAAAATATGCCTGTTGTGGAAGGGCAAAAACAGGATTTTGGATGAGCTGGGTGGGGGCAGACAATGTACGACTGTCCATTTCTCTCTCCTCTTCTGATAAATGTTCTGTCGTTCTTAGGTAAACAGGGAGAAGACCTAAAGAAAAGAGAGGCGTGCTCTCGTTCTCACTCATTCCTTTCAGCCCTGAGGGTCTTACCCAGGCAAAGACATAGAAACCGGGCTTTGCACGGTCCCCCAAACCCCCAACTGTGCCAACAACTCTCCTCTTCTGTTCAATTAATGAACCATAAATAACCCAATGAAGGTGTCAAGAACGAACGCAATTTATCACGGCTTTCACCACTACACTTCACGAGAGAGACCACTCATTCATAGCCTCGCTGTTTTGGCCCCAAACAGAGAAACACTCCCCCCCAAAAAAACAACAGGGGAGTGAAAGAAAAAGATTTATTCCTGCCCGAGCGCTCCAGTAGTGAATTTTTCCTGTGTAGGAACTCACAGGTGCAGCGATTTGACAAATAAGCCGGGAGCGGCCGACCGGCTGCCTTTGTTAGGGTATCAAAGATAGAGTGGCAATAAATTTGGTTAAGAGAGAGCGACAACAGACTTGGCGAGCTCCCGTGGGGGCTACACATTAAAAACACATCCTCTTGCCGTCTGGGTTATAGATCACTGAGGCTGCTTCAGGTTCTTGATGAAAAAAAAAAAAAAAAAAAACTAGAGGTAGAATTTCAAGGATATTAGATTACACAAATCTAGAGAACTATAAGGGACCGAATACAAAATATTCTAAAACTTTAAAGGGGTATTGAACTGAGAAATACAATTTTCCTTGAGCCTTTGACATAAACTCACCTAAAGGATTATTAGGAAATTGTTCAATTTCTCATTAATGCACTTATCTAATCAACCAATCACATGGCAGTTGCTTCAATGCATTTAGGGGTGTGGTCCTGGTCAAGACAATCTCCTGAACTCCAAACTGAATGTCAGAATGGGAAAGAAAGGTGATTTAAGCAATTTTGAGTGTGGCATGGTTGTTGGTGCCAGACGGGCCGAGTATTTCACAATCTGCTCAGTTACTGGGATTTTCACGCACACACATATCTAGGGTTTACAAAGAATGGTGTGAAAAGGGAAAAACATCCAGTATGCAGCAGTCCTGTGGGCGAAAATGCCTTGTTGATGCAAGAGGTCAGAGGAGAATGGGCTAACTGATTCAAGCTGATAGAAGAGCAACTTTGACTGAAATAACCACTCGTTACAACCGAGGTATGCAGAAAAGCATTTGTGAAGCCACAACATGCACAACCAGAAGACCCCACCGGGTACCACTCATCTCCACTACAAATAGGAAAAAGAGGCTACAATTTGCACAAGCTCACCAAAATTGGACAGGTGAAAACTGGAAAAATGTTGCCTGGTCTGATGAGTCTCGATTTCTGTTGAAACATTCAGATGGTAGAGTCAGAATTTGGTGTAAACAGAATGAGAACATGGATCCATCATGCCTTGTTACCACTGTGCAGGCTGGTGGTGGTGTAATGGTGTGGGTGTGCATCCCACAAATCTCCATCAACTGCAAGATGCTATCCTATCAATATGGGCCAACATTTCTAAAGAATGCTTTCAGCACCTTGTTGAATCAATGCCACATAGAATTAAGGCAGTTCTGAAGGCGAAAGGGGGTCAAACACAGTATTAGTATGGTGTTCCTAATAATCCTTTAGATGAGTGTATAAGAGGTCATCATACTATAGGAATTTCTTTTAATTTTAAGACCTGAAAACTTCCTTGTTAGTCCAAAAACAGCTTTTATTGTAACCAAGGACATAGAACGACTCGTTGTGAAATGTGCCTATAGGTGAAAGACCACCTTTGCTGAAGAAAATCAACGCCTATTTCATCATTGCCCCGCCCACTAGTGTGTTAGTGAGATGACGAACATACAGGATCACTGGGCTAAAATAACACTACCCTCCATAGGATCCTAATGCTAGGAATGTGGTCATTTATTTTCAACAATGTGAATGTCTCAGTTGAGCATTATTTATTTGTATTCAGTACATTTCACTGTGGATTCTTTGGTCGCAATTTCAGGCTTTGCAAACAGACTTTTACGATATGGATTCCACAGTAATGCGACAACATGTAAGTAACTATGTTCATTCTAATGCCTGATCTGTGACCAGTGATTTCTGATATGTAATGATTCATGTACAGTCAGATGTTCTTTGTCTGTGTCAGTAAATCAAACTAGCGACTAAATGGTCAGCTTCACATTGTTTCTCTTAGTAGGATGAAAATATCAGTTATTTAAACTGTGATTAAATTATATATAGAAAGCGTTCAAAGAACGCTCCGCTTACAATCGCTGGAGCTGTCAATCACACAGTGTGAGTATATCAGTGACTGAGTTCTGGATTCTCGCCAAAACTCCTGTTATAATAAACAAATAATTTTTGAGTGCCACACCCACATTTCAAAATCCAATCAACAATCGACAGATAAAATGATGTTCTGTCCTACATTTTTTACAATAATGTTACACTCGATGTACATCACAATATCTGTTGCTACATCTGTTATACCACGACTTCAGGACCGCCTAAACCTCTAGTTTTGACTTTATTTGGGCATTCAAGTCCCATTTTTTAAGGGTGTCAAAACCCTCCACACTGCCCCATATAATGTGCACCCTGCTCGGGTTGAACATTGTTTCTTTAAGCTCTGCTGAAAGCAGCAAGTGCTTGGCAGGAAAAAAAGAAAACTCATTGAATAATATATGACAGCTCGAGTTTTGAATTCAACATTAAAAGTGATGACGTGCGTACAAACTCCACTTTATTTTAATCTCCAGATCCCCGAATCAAAACCTCAGGCTTAAAAGCAAATGTTAAACAGCCTCTGTTCTCACTGAGATCACTTGCAAAGAAAAAAGGGGGAAAAAACACAAGCAGGAGCTGAATACATCTGAATATAACCATTTTTCCGCCTGCAAGCTAAGCCGGAACTAGAGTCCCTATGAAATCCTGCTAAACCAATTAATGGTTCCTGTTAACCCACTCATCTTTAGAGAAGGATTGTCTTTCTCAATAACACAGCAACACCTCCCTTTCTCTGGCAGAATGAAAAAAAAATGCCGCGGCCCCCACGCTCTAGCCGCTGACAAAGGAAAGCCAGTTTGGCAGCAGAATGAGAGAGTGTCTTTCCCGTTACAGACGTCCTGATGAGCGTCACTCTTCCTGCGTAACAACTCTGCTGGGCATTCGCCTCACATCTACTGAGCCCCCGTATCTTTTCGCACCCTCTCCATACGTAAAACCACTCCCAAACTTAAATTAGCGCATATTAAAAAATGGAAAATACATTCAGCCTGTTTAAAAACAGGAAACAATAAGCATGACGTATTTCAAAATTGATTAATCTGTCAAAAAGAATGTATAATTACGCTGGTTTAGGGTCAACCGTGCTGGGTAGATTACTTAGAAATTGTAGTCGCTTACTGATTCCAAATTGTAGCTAGTAATCCATTACATTATACATTTAAGGTAATATAATCGGATTACTTTTAGATTACTTTTGATCTAACATGTTTATCACATTGATTTGACTAGGGTAATCTTGTACTATATTGATATAAAATTCTAAATAAAACACTTACTAAAAAAGATTAAATATTTTATTTGTTTACCTGCATGTCATGTGACCATGTATTACTATTATTATTGACTTAATGTTATAATTGACCTTATTCATTAACTTAAAATCTCATGGGATACTTCAAGTAAATATATAAGTGTCAAAGAGGTTCAGCTGACCAAAAAAAAAAAAAAAAAGTTAGGAATACATGCATTATATGCAAATATGAAATTACGTGAATTTATACATTTTAATGGCAAAAGCCTACTAAATTACTGGTTAAATGACTCACTGGTTGATAATTAAAATAATAGTTAATGTGTTCATCCGCTGAGTTGATTAGATATGCAATGTCTACACCAAACGCTGCAAAGGTAGAGCTACCAAGATCATCAAGGACTCTAATCACCCTGCAAACCCTCATTTCACGCTGCTACCATCTGGTAAGCGCTCCAAGCCTGATGGCCAAAACTGAGAGACTCAGGAGGAGCTTCTTCCCAGGCCATCAGACTCCTGAACTTAACATCACGTGACTTCACGCCAGGATAAACATCGATACACTGACATTGCACTGCACTTTCTGTTCTCGTTGTTACTGTGTAACAACCTGTCATAAACCTGTTTGCACATTATACTCTTATACATTTGTTAACCACATATTTATAAGTCTACAGTTTACTCACTGCAAAGTCTACTTCAATTATTTTTATTCCACTTTATCCTTATTTGTTACCTTTTTTTTCTCTTGACTTGATTATTTATAATTCTACAGATATAGACATATATATATATATATATATATATATATATATATATATATATATTATTTATATATATCCTTTTTTATATCCTATTTCTATTATAATTTCTTCCTTGTGTTTTTAACTGTGAATTTGCACTGTCCATGGAGCGGACCTGTTTACATTTCACTGCCGGTTGTATATTCTGTATATAACTGTGTATGTGACAAATAAAACTCTTGAATCTTGAATCTTGAATCTTGAATGTTGAGAAAATACTTGTTAAAATTGAAATGATTATTGTAAATACAGTGATCACATGCTGTGGGTCTCGGTTTTCAATGATAGTCCCATGACTAGTGGCTGGTCTGTGTGCAATTACAAAACCTGGAAGACCTTCTAAACATATATAATTTAAAAGACAAAAAAAGACTTATGAATAATTTACTGCCATTGTGAGACTTAAGCCCTATTTGGATGGGATTAGTTTTACATAGAGAGATATATATATAAGATCAATTCTGAGCAAAATTCTGTAATTTGACAAACCATTCCACTACTCAAAAAAATAAATAAAAAAAAATAAACAAAAAACAATAAAACAAAAAAGGGGTACGTCGGAGGCGTGGCCTACCAGTTTGCCCACATGCCGGGACGATTGGCATCATTTCCAAATCCATCATTTGGCTTCTGTCATTTCCTGTCTATTCTTTCCACTCTCTCTCATTAAAAGCAGCAAAAAGTAAAAATATGAAAAAGACGATACTATTAAACCAACAAACATTCAGAAAAATGACAATTTGCTGCAAGAGTGCTCATATACTGATCTGGTGCCAGTTTTCTCCATCCAAAGCCCACTGTCACAGATACAACTAATCTGATCCTAGACCAACATTAAAGGGCGGCAGCATTAGGCACAGCTCAGCAAGATAAACGACATTTTCTAAAATCGTGCTGACATTTACAATTATCATGCACAAGGCACTGGCACGGCAAGAGCAAGGTTTGTCAGGCTGAGGCAGACATTCACCTTATCGCACGAGGAAGAGTCCGCCGAATGAACAGAGCGGGGCTTAGGGACAGAAATCTGGACCTGATTGAGGTCTGGACAGAGGTGGAATTGGATGTGAGGTGAAAACGAGGATAAAGAAGTGGGTGTGGGCAGCATTCGGATTGGTGGATGCTCTGACTTCAACCTGGCGACTACTTGAGGGGTCTTGGCTCAAATGAAGACCTTCAATGAAAGGCTACGGTGAAAGGTCACAGTCTGCTTTGGGTTTTTTGGTTGCGAGTGTGTCAAAAACAGCCAGATTTGAATTCATTTCTTCTCAGCAGATCCAAGAAGAGTCAGTGAGGCAGTTAGAGAGACACTTCAGCAGCAATCGTCAGAAGTTGACACGGAAATTAAATATTTAAAGGCCATAATGACGGGGTTCATTAAAATGACATTTTAAACAGAAATGTGATGTACATAAATAAAGAAATCCTAAAAGACCGTTAGAAAAGGCATTGGGACAGACTGGGAGAGACCGTTAATCTCCCATTGAGGAAAATGGAAAGTTTTTCTCGGAGGGAAGACCGAAAACCTGATTTCAGAGGAGTTGGGTAAAGCGAGCAGCTCAAATTATGCAAAGCATGGCGACAAGAACAAGCAGGTGTCTCTACATTTCTCCGCACCTTGTCTACACCGCTGCTCTTGTCGCTGGAAGGTACAAGCTGAAGTGCTGCCAAAGCTAGCGCACCAAAAGGCTGGGAAAACACTCTCCGGGCATTTCAGAGAAACTTCTAGGGGAGTTTCGTGATTAAATACGTCTGGTGAATGCAGAAAATGACATCTAAACTGCTCGTGAGACTAAGCATGGGTTCATCCAGATTTCACTACTCACAACACAAGGACTCTCTTGTGAAATTACATCAGTCATGGTGTGCGAAAAACAACAGCCATAATCGGAACATCAATTATGTGGTCGAAACGAAGACTGAGTGATATTATGATTAGATCAGTGACATCATATCCTGTATATACAGCTCAGACACACATCATTTGCAGAGAAGAAAAACTGTTTGAGTAATTTATTTGAGTCATTATGACTTCATTTATTTCATATATTTATCACAATGTACACTATATTGCCAAATGTATTGGGACACCCCTCCAAATCATTGAATTCAGGAGTTACAATCACTTCCAAAGGCGTATAAAATCAAGCACTTAGGCATGCAGACGCTTCTACAAACCTTTGTGAAAGAATGGGTCGCTCTCAGGAGCTCAGTGAATTCAAACGTGGTACCGTGATAGGTTGCCACCTGTGCTATAAGTCCACACTGCTAAATATTCCACGGTCAACTGTTAGTGGTATTATAACAAAGTGGAAGCAATTAGAAACACAAAGTGGTAGGCCACGTAAAATCACAGAGAGGGGTCAGCGCATGCTGAGGCGCACAGTGTGCAGAAGTCGCAAACTTTCTGCAGAGTCAATAGCTACAGACCTTCAAATTTCATGTGGCCTGCAGATTAGCTCAAGAACAGTGCTTAGGAATGTGTTCCCCTGCGAGCTTCATGGAATGTGTGTCCCACTGTCTGTGTTTGGCGAGCAGCTGCATCCAAGTAAAGTTTTGTGGAGGGGGGATTATGGTGTGGGGTTGTTTTTCAGGGGTTGGGCTTGTTCCCTTAGTTCCAGTGAAAGGAACTCTTAATGCTTCAGCCTACCAAGACATTTTGGACAATTTCATGCTCCCAACTTTGTGGAACAGTTTGGGAATGGCCACTTCCTGTTTCAACATGACTGCGCACTAGTGCACAAAGCTAGGTCCATAAAGACATAAAGACTTGACTGGCCTGCACAGAGTCATGACCTCAACCCGATATAACACCTTTGGGATGAATTAGAGCAGAGACTGCGAGCCAGGCATTCTCAGTTCCTGGCAGGACATCAGTGCCTGACCTCACAAATGCGCTTCTCGAAGAATGGTCAAATATTCCCATAAACACACTCCTAAACCTTGTGGAAAGCCTTCCCAGAAGAGCTGAAGCTGTTATAGTTGCAAAGGGTGGGCCAACTCTATATTAAACCCTACAGATTAAGAATGGGATGTCATTAACGTTCATGTGCATGTAAAGGCAGGCGTCCCAAAACTTTTGGCAATAGAGTGTATGTGTAATATGTATTGTTTAATACATTATTTATATATCAATCATATATTGCTCTAATATGTTTTTTAAATATTCAACAATCAACAATTCAACAATCAATTAAATATTTTTTCAACATATGTTTATTAAATCATGTTTATGCATGATGTTTAAAGTAAATTCAACCAAAAATATATAATTTCTGAATAATTAAACTCTCAAAACTTAACGCAGCCAACTGATCTTTAACTAAAATGAGTAACTAATAACTAAATATTACTATTATTATAACTAATATTAAAAACTTCAAGAATTTTTTTATTTATCTTAATATTTACTAAATTGTTCTTATTAACCATTAAAGTACAGCTTTCTACACTAACAACTAATGTTACTTAAAAATACCTGATATAAATGTTATAAAAGCAAATCACCATAAAGGTAAACACAGATACATTTAAACAAATTTAAGTGTATGAATTTTTTTTTTTCAAATTTGAAGATGCCAATCCCATTCTATACAGACCTGTAAACACAAAACAGCGTGAAACATGTTAATATACTTCTCACAAAAAAATTCTAGAGCAAATATATGTATATATATATACATATATCGGTAAGATTTTTTTATGTTTTTGAAAATTAGTCTCTTATGTTCACCAAGGCTGCATTTTTTTTATTAAAATACCTCAACATGTCGTTCCAAACCCACAACACTTTTGTTCATGTTTGGAAAACAAATGAAGATATTTTTATTGAAATCTGAGAGATTTCTGTCCCTCCATTGACAGCTATGCAACTACCACTTTGAAGCTTCTAAAAGTTCATAAAGAGATCGTAAAACGAATCCATATATGAATCTAGTGGTTTAGTCCAAATTTTCTAAAGAGACTTGATCACTTTTTTTTTTTAAATACAGTAAAAACAATAATACTGTGAAATATTATTACAACTTAAAACTATTTTCTATATGAATATATTTTAAAATGCATTACTCCAGTTTTCAGCATCACATGATCCTTCAGAAATCATTCTAATATACTAATATACTGATTTGATGCTCAAGAAACATTTATTATTATTAACAATGTTGAAAACATTGCTTAATATTTTATTGTTGCTCAATATAATATTGAAACTGTTTTTATTCAGGATTTTTGATCAATATAAAGAGCAAAGCAACATTCTTTATTTGAAATAGAAATATATGATAATATTATAAATGTCTATACGGTCACTTTTGACCAATTTGATGCATCCTTGCTGAATAAAAGTAATTATTATTTATTTATTTATTTTTAAATCTGAAAATGTTCAATTATTGTAGTCTATCTACAGTATCAAAATCTCTACCTAGTACACACTTTTCTACTGTTGCACAGTATATATCGTCGAGCCATACAGCCCTACTTTGTCATCTCCTGTTTTTCATGCTGTAGGCAACTGTGTACTTCTTCACCTTGAATAACTTTACCAAGTGCTCATCCATCTATCCATATTCTCCGCTCACTCTCTTTCTTCCACTAAACAGTTGGCCGTTCCACTATTATTACCGAGTGTCCTTCAAACAATTCTTCCAGACGACCATCACTCAAGTGAGCCATAAGCTTTACTGCCACCAACGCATGAGCTCCCATCACGCCGACGGCTGCATTGAGACGTTCCATCAGAACGCTGTCAGCAACATGGATGCAAATTCGCCACGAATGTTCGGTAACACCGGGAGGACGTGGATGCGAGGCGGCGTTCGGTCATTGGATGAGGATGTGAGGGGGTGAGTTTTTATTTGAGTCTGAAGCTTGAGTCACAACATCAAATCCTTTCTAATCCTTAGTGAGTCATAGCGTAGATGCTAACAAAAAGAGGCTGTCTTCCCTCATTAGAGTGCACATGTTTAAAATCAACAACCCATCTAGAATTCTAGGAGCCAATTGGCAGATGGTATCATCACTTCATATTGTACAACGTTGCCAGGTTTTGCTTAAAAGTGGGATGGGAGGAACTACAAGTGTGTATTCAATTTAGACTTTGATGATAGAAATCAGTACATTACTTAAAACATTGCAGCATGATTTGTCAAAAGCTGTTTTGATTGATGGTAAACAACTTTTTTTGCTTTTTGCCACTTTGACTTGCTTATTTTACTACTTTGTGTTCCAAATTTATTTGATCCGTGTGGTGGTTGATTTAAAAAAAAAAAAAAAAAAAGGAAAGGAAAGGAAAGAAAGAAAAGAAAAATCATGTCAGTTATTGGACGATATTGAAGATCTTTTAAATGATTATCAGATGGTATTGGATATTTAATTACGCATACTCGTGTCCCCAACTTTATATTTTTATGACCTATGCAATAAATGTGATCTTGTAAACTGAAAATGAATTATTAATTTGGTACATAATTCTGTGATGCCTAAATTCATGTGACATTTCAAATTTTAGTTTTTAGTGATTTACATTTCATTTATTTAGAAAATGTATTAAATATTAATACCGCCATCATTTGCCAGTTCATTATAAGTAAGAAAAACTGTTAAAAAGTAAGAACGTTCTTAAAATGCTAAATTCCATGTTTATATTCAAGCTGCAGATATTTATATTAATATTTCACTTTTGAGTAAGGTGTGTTCAACGGCATATATATTTTTACTGTGGTGTTGAATCGTGAAATTCCAATTTTTCCAGGTAAGATATTTCAAAAATTGTCCAAGATTTCAAAATGAATTAAAGGACTCGACAGCTACGGTAGAATCACATGATCATTCTTAAAGGGATCATTTTTAAAGGAAAAACTGTCATTATTTTCTATGATTTTTCTTTCTTTTCCTTTTTTTTTCTTTCCTTTTTTTATACAAGGCTGTTAACCAAACATACATACCATAGTCATGTTAAAAAGTGTCATCATTTACTCACCCTCATGTCCTTCCAAACCTGTGGTGTGTTTCCCGTACGACGACGTAACTCACTACCATAGTTTCCATGTTTCCCAAAACCGTATAGTCGCAAATCTGTCGTTCAACCACATTGGTTAATGATGTCACTCAGGTGGTGGAGTAATAACTGCTTTTAATGAATTATTTTGAGATCGAATTCATGCTAGATTTTTCGCTATCAATTCTGGACATTATTATAATTATATGATTTGGCTTTATTTCCAGATTCAAATAGGCTCGTTTTTACGTACTAGAGCACGTCCGCACAAAAAAGGTGCTTTAAATCTCTTGACAAACTTAAATGACATTAATGACATTTGTATGTATTCGAAATAAAAGATTTACGCTCACCTAAAGGATTATTAGGAACACCATACTAATACTGTGTTTGACCCCCTTTCGTCTTCAGAACTGCCTTAATTCTATGTGGCATTGATTCAACAAGGTGCTGAAAGCATTCTTTAGAAATGTTGGCCCATATTGATAGGATAGCATCTTGTAGTTGATGGAGATTTGTGGGATGCACATCCAGGGCACGAAGCTCCCGTTCCACCACATCCCAAAGATTCTCTATTGGGTTGAGATCTGGTGACTGTGGGGGCCATTTTAGTACAGTGAACTCATTGTCATGTTCAAGAAACCAATTTGAAATGATTCAAGCTTTGTGACATGGTGCATTATCCTGCTGGAAGTAGCCATCAGAGAATGGTACATGGTGGTCATAAAGGGATGGACATGGTCAGAAACAATGCTCAGGTAGGCCGTGGCATTTAAACGATGCCCAATTGGCACTAAGGGGCCTAAAGTGTGCCAAGAAAACATCCCCCACACCATTACACCACCACCACCAGCCTGCACAGTGGTAACAAGGCATGATGGATCCATGTTCTCATTCTGTTTACGCCAAATTCTGACTCTACCATCTGAATGTCTCAACAGAAATTGAGACTCATCAGACCAGGCAACATTTTTCCAGTCTTCAACTGTCCAATTTTGGTGAGCTCGTGCAAATTGTAGCCTCTTTTTCCTATTTGTAGTGGAGATGAGTGGTACCCGGTGGGGTCTTCTGCTTTTGTAGCCCATCCGCCTCAAGGTTGTGCGTGTTGTGGCTTCACAAATGCTTTGCTGCATACCTCGGTTGTAACGAGTGGTTATTTCAGTCAAAGTTGCTCTTCTATCAGCTTGAATCAGTCGGCCCATTCTCCTCTGACCTCTAGCATCAACAAGGCATTTTCGCCCACAGGACTGCCGCATACTGGATGTTTTTCCCTTTTCACACCATTCTTTGTAAACCCTAGAAATGGTTGTGCGTGAAAATCCCAGTAACTGAGCAGATTGTGAAATACTCAGACAGGCCCGTCTTGCATCAACAACCATGCCACGCTCAAAATTGCTTAAATCACCTTTCTTTCCCATTCTGACATTCAGTTTGGAGTTCAGTAGATTGTCTTGACCAGGGCCACACCCCTGAATGCATTGACGCAACTGCCATGTCATTGGTTGATTAGATAATTGCATTAATGAGAAATTGAACAGGTGTTCCTAATAATCCTTTAGGTGAGTGTAGATTGTAATAAATGTCAGCTTGCTTATTTTGCTCAAGATAAGGATTTATTAAATCCACATTTCATGCAAACAAGAAACTATGTTTCTAACCACAGGTCGAGATCTGTTGTTGCAACCACACAAGTTTGTGATGCTGTTTGCAAATGTTCGCTGGAAAGATGGTTTCGGGAAACACCCACTGGTTGAACTATGTTGATAACGACGAAACTTGCGACCACAGCTGGCTAACAATGCTTTTGGGGAACGCACCCCTGTATGACTTTCTTCTGTGAAACACAAAGGTAGATATTTTGAGATTTTTTTTTCATACTATGGAAGTCTATGGAATCCAAAACTGTTTGCTTACGAACATTCATCAAAATATCTTCTTCCACAGAAGAAAGTAAGTCATACTTAGTTTAAAAAGACATAAGACACAATTTTGTGTGAACTATCCCTTTTAAGTTACTATTGTATGTATAATTTGCTAACAGCCTTGTAAAAGGCCACAGAAAAGCTATTTGTAATTAGCTAATATATAGTGTATCTAGGTCCCTTTTATTTCTCATGTGGTTTTGGGATCAGTATTAGTGGGACACACTTGTGTCTCGGAGGTGTTGATGGATGGCTTAACACAATATATAAATTATATAACAGCGGGTAAACTCAATACACCCATTATTTCCCCATGCTTTTTTATATCGCCCCTGCAGAAGCTACAGTAATTTATGCCTCCCCTTCTTCTTCTCCATCCTTTTGGATGAAGAGGAAAGATACAGCCCACTTTGCTGACAACTGCCACCGAAAAAAAAAAAAAACATTCACAGTGAGGCACAAGCAACGGTGGATGTTTTCTCAGCCTTCATGCACATTTTATTCTAGGGGCGAGAAAAATCAGAATTTAATTAAAGGCACGGGTATTGATTTAATTGTGGCAACAGTATGTTGATGACTCATGATTGATTGAGGGTTTCTAGATTGTCAGTGGGAGGTCCGGAGCAAAATAACGACTCCTGGGTTTTTCTTTTCCATTAGCTATCAATCTTTTTCCCCTTTTATTTGGGAAATTAATTTTGTGTCACGCATAAAACGACACTCAAATCATCACAAGTCTCGTTTGGCAAACGCAGGCCAATGCAAAGGTTGCTTTTTATTACAAATGAAGGCAGATCTGTTTAAATGTCAGAAAGAGCGAGAAATAGATTTTCATAGAGTTTGAAAGGGAAAAACAGAGTGCAGTACACGTCTCAGCCAAGTTGGAGAGGCAAGAACTTCCTAGAGATGGACATCTGTGCACTTCCTGTGTCTCAGAACATTTGATGTGCCTCGAATGTCCAACTATGGAATTTTTCTTGCTATTCCAAAGATAAAAATTCTCTATTTTCAATAGAAAGGTGTAGATGTACAAAAGAAATTAATATTTTAATTCATCACTGATGCATTAAACTGATCAAAGGTGATAGTAAAGACTTTGATAATGGTACAAAAGATTAAATAAATGATGTTCTTTTGAACTTTCTATTCAAAGAATCTTGAGAAATTGCATCACTGTTTCTACAACAAAATTAAAGGGTTAGTTCACTCAAAAGATGAAAAGTCTGTCATCAGTTACTCACCCTCATGTCTTCCAAACCTACAAGACTTTTTGGTTATCTTCAGAACACAAATCGAGATATTTTTTTATGAAATCTGTTAGTTCCCTTTCAGTCGGTCACGTTCGACATACGGACGTCACCGACGAATTGGGATCATAATTCGTCGGTGACGTCCGACATATGTCTCCGTTCCCTCCTTCAGGGAACGAGGGTTACCATACGTAACCGAGACGATTTCTGTCCCTCCATTGAAAGTCTATTAACCCAAAAATGTTGACGCTTCAAAACATTCATAGGGATTGAAAGAAAAGAATTCCATATGAATTGAGTGGTTTAATCCAAGTCTTCTAAAGAGACACGACTGAATTTGGGCTTTTATTCACACATAACTTTGATCAGCGAACAGAAACAGAAACTCAACCGAACTTGCTTGACGCGGGAGAACAAACCTCATTGGTTGTTGAGGAAGCTCAAACGTGCAGCGTAACACGAGAATGAACCTCACGGGTTCTTGCAGAGCTCAAACGTGCTGCGTAACACGAGAATGAACCTCACTGGTTCTTGCAGAAGTTCAGACGTGCTGCGTAACATGAGAATGAACCTCATTGGTTCTTGCTGAAGCTCAAACGTGCTGTGTAACACGAGAATGAACCTCATTGGTTCTTGCGGAGCTAAAACATGCTGCATAACACGAGAATGAACCTCATTGGTTCTTGTGGAAGCTCAAATGTGCTGCGTAACACGAGAATGAACCTCATTGGTTCTTGCGGAGCTCAAACATGCTGCATAACATGAGAATGAGCCTCATTGGTTCTTGTGGAAGCTCAAATGTGCTGCGTACCACACGAGAATGAACCTCATTGGTTCTTGAGAAAGCTCAAACATGCTGCGTAACACATGAAAATGAACCTCATTGGTTCTTGCGAAAGCTCAAACGTCCTACATAACAAGAGAATGAGCCTCATTGGTTCACGCGCGTCAAGCAAGCATGCTTGAGCTTCCGTTTACCAAAATCGAATGATGTAAACATTCGCTAATCAGGTTTGGGGAGAATAGACTTTCAATGGCGGGACAGAAATTTGTGTTCTGTAGACAAACAACAGTCTTGCACTGACATAAGAAAGGAAATTGACATTTTTGTGTGAACTATCCCTTTAATGATGTATTCAAATTCCTAAATTAAGCTTTTAAGTGATGTTTGCTAAGGAAGAAATGGTGGTGTTCTACTACTTTTCAAATGTTCCTTTCAAAGGCATCTCCAAAAGAAGCTATTTTCAGATTTTGCAAACTTCTTGGGACACTTTCCAGCAATTTTGTCCCCAAAGTACAGTTAGGTTAGAAAAACACACCCACGCACAGGTACACATCTATATGTATTCAAAAGTAAAGTCTGTTCGATTATAATTGAAAGTGTTGCTCTTTTATAAAAGCTGTTTCCAAGTCTCGACATCCAGAGTGAAATGTACCGACATCTAGTTATCAATGTGACGGCTCTTTAATGTTCCACTGTGTTGTGTGACTAGCGTAACATACGCTGCAATAAGCGACATTGTTCCCTCCAGCCTCGTGGATTTAATTAGATTTGATAACTTGTTGTTTTATGTCAGTAACTGCAGCTCTTGGCACTTTCCCTTACAAATTTGTTCCCTCTCTTTCACTCAATCCATTTTCCTTCCTTTCCAGCTCTCTGCGGTGGGTCTGTTGCTCTCCTCTGCTAATAAACCATTATAAACAGTAGTTCAGATGTGAAAAGACAATATAACTACAGCACGGTTGTTCATATCCTTGTGAAAATGCTGAAGATTGCCTTAAATAAATCTAAGACAGGCCTCTAGCGTAAAATACGAAGCTACTGAATCATTCCAACAAATATTTTGAGCGCTGATGCGACAACATAACCTAGAGCATTGACTTTTTTGTTTTTATTTGTTTATTTGGTAAAATTATCATTCATTTCTGTGATTAATATGGACTGTTATACCAGTATGATTGAAAATAGCACATAATATGATTTAATCAGAAAACAATTAATTAGTTAAACATCATTATAAAAAATATATAAATATACAGATTTGAAGATGCATTCATATCCAGCATGCTGGTTCATTTTTGCCTTTTACAGACACTGTTTGACACATGATTTTGCAAGGATTGTCATATGAACATCTCACAGCAGTCAAATAAAAAAAGATTGATGCACTGCAATACTTGGTGTACTTGTGCTGTAAAAAAAAAAAAAAACCCTGCAATACTTATTGCACTGTGACTCGTGTATCGTAGTGTATCACAATGATTTCCATTCTGGTTGACCTTCCTCTCTCTGATTTAGATTGTTATAATCTAAACTGAGACATGAGGGAGACTGATTGATTTTATACTTTGATTAAGTTTAAGTTCTGATATTGAGGTTCAAAATTGCAACTTGATGCAATAATTCTACATTTCTACAAAAACTTCAAACGTGACATATTTATGGAAGCTTGTTTCCTCCAGGGAATAATAATTTTTAAAAAGTAATTGCAATTGTAAGTTTATATTTTGCAATTCACACTTTGTCTCAATTGAGAAAACTGCAGGGTATAAAGTCGCAATTGAGAAATAAAGTCATAAGTGCAAGAATAATTTTTCTCACAATTACGAGTTTAATGTATATCTTGCAATTCTTTTTTTCTCACAATTACGACTGAATATCTCGTAATTCTAATATTTTTTCTCACAATTGCGAGTTTATTGTACATCTCATAATTCTTTTTCTCGCAATTATGACTGGATATCTTGCAATTTTGACTTTTTTCTTGCAATTGCGAGTTTACTGTATTTCTCGCAATTCTTTTTTTCTCGCAATTACGACTGTATATCTCGTAATTCTGAGATTTTTCCTCACAATTGCGAGTTTACTGTATTTCTCATAATTCTTTTTCTCCCAATTATGACTGTATATCTCATAATTCTGAGATTTTTTCCTCACAATTGCGAGTTTACTGTATTTCACCTAATTATTTTTCTCTCACAATTACGATTGTATATCTCGTAATTCTAAGACTTTTCTCACATTGCGCAGTTTATTGTACATCTCATAATTCTTTTTTTCTCGCAATTATGACTGGATATCTTGCAATTTTGACTTTTTCTTGCAATTGCGAGTTTACTGTATTTCTCGCAATTCTTTTTCTCTCTAATTACGACTGTATATCTCGTAATTCTGAGATTTTTCCTCACAATTGCGAGTTTACTGTATTTCACCTAATTATTTTTTCTCACAATTACGATTGTATATCTCGTAATTCTAAGACTTTTTCTCACAATTGCGAGTTTTATTGTACATCTCATAATTCTTTTTTTCTCGCAATTATGACTGGATATCTTGCAATTCTGACTTTTTCTTGCAATTGTGAGTTTACTGTATTTCTTGTGATTCTTTTTTTTCTCGCATAATTACGACTGTATATCTCGTAATTCTGAGATTTGTTCCTCACAATTGCGAGTTTACTGTATTTCTCGTAATTCTTTTTCTCGCAATTACGATTGTATATCTCGTAATTCTAAGACTTTTTCTCACAATTGCGAGAGTTTATTGTACATCTCATAATTCTTTTTCTCGCAATGACTGGATATCTTGCAATTCTGACTTTTTTCTTGCAATTGTGAGTTTACTGTATTTCTTGTGATTCTTTTTCTCGCAATTACGACTGTATATCTCATAATTCTGAGATTTTTTCCTCACAATTGCGAGTTTACTGTATTTCTCGTAATTCTTTTTTCTCACAATTACGATTGTATATCTCGTAATTCTGAGATTTTTTCCTCACAATTGTGAGTTTACTGTATTTCTCGCAATTCTTTTTTTCTCGCAATTACGACTGTATATCGTAATTCTGCCATTTCTTCTCGCAATTGCGAGTGTACTGTATTTCTCATAATAATTTTTTCTTGCAATTACGACTGTACATCTCGGCATTTTTTTTCTCACAATTAAGGCTGTATATCATAATTCAGAAAAAAAAATTCTCACAATTGCGAGTTTACTGTACATCGTAATTCTGCCATTTTTCCCTCTCACAATTGCGAGTTTATTTCTCACAATTTTGACGTTTTCTCACAAATGCATGTTTATATCTCGCAATTCTGACTTTCTTCCTCACAATTAAGCTCAAAACGTGCAATTCCGAGAAGTCAGCTGCCATTTTTTTTTCTTCTCACAATTCTGAGAAAAAGTCTGAATTACCAGATATAAACTCGCAATTCAGACTTTTTCTCAAATTGTGAGTTTATATCCTGCAATTCTTTTTCTCAGAACTGTTAGACAAACTCCCAATTGCGAATTGTGAGATGTAAACTCAATATTAACTAATAATTTCATAATGTTAATTCAACAGTTTTAGGTCTTTTATTTGCAACATACAATGTGATTTACATAATAAAATGTGAACTGTATTATTTTTTAATGAATAATCATCTTTTGATTTGCATCCAACAAATTAAACTGTAAATAAAAAGAAAAACAATCAAATTGAATTTAAATTCACTGGATCATCAAAAAGACATTGTCATGTGGTTATTTAAAATATAAATCATTATTATGTTGTATTTCCAGTGTTGTGAAATATATTGCTCTTCTGATATTAAATTGGTCATACCGCACACCTCTACCCAGCACCGATTAATCTCATGTTAGAGGACAGTAGGGTGAAAGCAGCCAAAAGACTGCATCTGTACCATAAAACCATTTTGCGTTCATTTTTCAGATAGACACCTGACGCTCCGTATAGAACCACTGATCAATATTTAATCTGGAGAAATAAATTGCGTCTGTTTGTCTTTCATCTTACAAGGGAAATGTATGTATGTGACAACAGCAGCGACGCGTTAATCAAATAATGGAATAGTGATTTTTGGAGGGGCGAGCGAGCCCGGGATCTCTTCGCTATATTAACTGTAACCCCACGCTGTTGACATGATGCATCTCACAGCCCATGTCTTGTTACCTCAGCGCGGATCATCTCAGCCTCATTGGATATCTAAGAAAAGATTTAGATCCCATGTGTGCGTTGTGCATAATATGCTGTAACATGCACGGATATCACACGCTTGTACTTTTGACCTTCCCAGCGCTGACAGTGAGGAACTATTTTTTTTCTCCATTTATTCTCAGGCCCCTTGTCTTCGCAATTACCGCGTTCCAATCTCTCCTCGTCCCCACAGTCACCCACAATACCCAGTAGGATCGCCGGTCTTTCTTGTGGTGGAGCAATTACCGTCCCTATCTCACTGAAACAAAAAACTTTTAGACTAGGATATTAGGAAATGTCAAATTCAGGTTAGATTTCCCTTTTCTCCAAAGGCGATGTGGTGTCCTCACTGGAAGCGTGGCTGTGGCCGTACTACATAATGCATGAAGCTCACTGGCTACCCCTGCAAAACATGGTTAACTCACATGCTTCGCAAGCAGACAGAACTAGTATACAGCTCTAAATATGACTTTGAAAAAGTATAAAAAGACTCATATAAAACTTGAAAGCTTCAGAGCCTAGTGGTTAGCTGTAGCATGCAAAGCCATTCAGATAATGTAGATTCGAATCCGGCAGGTCAAAAAATACTATTTCAATATTATATTATATTATAATATTATATTATATTATATTATTCTCAGTTCATTCTTCTTACTCTTGAACTGTCATATTAAAAAGTATGAAGTCTCCAATATATAATTAATAAATTATATAAATTTAAAGATTAAGGCCCCTATTATACACCCGGTGCAATGTGACGGCAGGCGCGACGCAAGTGTTTTTTGCTAGTTTCAGCCTGACACAGTTATCATTTTCATGTCCAGCGCCATGTTGTTTAAATAGCAAATGCACTCGTGCCCATCTGTTCGCCCATAGGCGTGCTGGTCTGAAAACAAGGTGTGTTCAGATGCATTGTTGGTTAGTAATATGAGTTAGTAATATGTGCCTACAGGCAGGTGCACAACACGCGTACACCCTGCTTATTACATACACAGGGTCGCAGCACACAAACATTTTTAATGTAAAAAAATAATAGGATTCCTCTCTGGAAAAGCGTTCAGTCTTTTCGCTCACAATTTCTGCCATGTAAATAGCGAATCCGTCATGGTGCAAGCGCAACTGGCTTTTAAAGGGAATGGGAGATGAGACTCTGATCAGATTATTGCACGTTACGCCCAAAACACACCCATGACTCAATAAGAGAATCGATTCAACCCTTTTGGACCATGCGCCTGGCGTTCCGCCCGTTTTTTCCGTTGTTAAACTAGCAAAAGTGGATTCGGACACGCTCTAAGTGCACTGGCGCCATGCGCTTCAGACCATGCCCTCAGATCGTTAAAATAGGGCCCTATATGCTATAATAGATTTTTTTTTTTTTACATAATAATAACAACAACATTTTCACAACACCGTTTTCAACTACTGTTTTGACTGTCCATTTACATGACAACGACGTTTCATGAAAACGGGTTTCAAAGTGCAAGTTTTTTAAATCTATACTGTTACTGTCTCCGTGTAAACTACAAAAATACAAATTTGTGAAAACGGCGATGTCCTTGTTCAGTGTATAGGTGAGTAGTGTTGCTTTTAAAAAGAGACTGCCACCTACTGGCCTGGCATGAATAATACCGCGTTTTAGTCGTTTTTTCGCGGATCTGTGTGAACAGGATTGTTTTGACAACGTTGTTGTCTGAACGCAAAAACAAATGCTAAGGAAAAACGTTTCCGTTTTTAGTGCATTGTTGTCGTGTAAACGTACCCTAAGAGGTCCAACTCAAACTCAGACATAACGTGACAGTTTCGACCTAGTACTATATACCTGGTTTTTAATGTAAGAGTGGGTGTGGCCATTTATAATTTGAATGTGTGCCTTCCCATGTCATTCACTGGGAGGTATTTTAGCTGTACAAAAACAGTCTGTAATGCTGCCATATGGTATTTGTTATCATAATTTCCATTTATTATTGTAATCATAAACACATGGTTTGTAACACAAATAGCTATTCCGTTTCTTGCATTTTGTTATTCTTCTGGTTAATTACCTACAGCGGCTAATGAATCATAAGTCTTGCACATTCACAGAAAATAGTTGCAAAATAAGGTGGATAGTGCAAAGTGTCTTTAAGTGTAGGTGCTAACTTAAGAATACTGGTCTACACTTGTGCAATTTATTTTCCCACTACTTTTTGAGGAATATCCCTAGACAGACTCATCTATCTATCCGTGTAAATTCAGCGAGTGAGTCAGTGAGTATGATATGCATGGACACTGGGCGTCTTATCAGCGTCCAGCAGGACAGGCTAATCTCACTCGAAACCGCCACCTGCGTTACTTCCCTCCTCCCGCTGCCAAACACCGAACAACACAACCCATCACTGACAATCCATCTCTCTAATTTAACATTTTACTGCTCATTTTAGTTGGGTAAAAAAAGTGTAATGTGATGTCAAATGTGACTAGCTGCACATTTTGATTTGTGACTGATGACATGAACCTAGCATAACAGCTAAAGTAGTTTCAATGAGCCATTAGTGTGGTAACGTCTAGGGGAAGAAGGAAAAACTTAAACATTTCAAAAAATACCAAACTAATATACTTTTTGGTTGTTAGACACCTAGTTGATTATCTTCATAGGCCCTATAAATATTAATAAATTTGACCCTGTACCACAAAACCAGTCATAAGGGTATTTCTTTTTTAAATTAGGATTTATACATCATTTATACATCATCAGCTGAATAAATAAGCTTTCCATTGACGTATGGTTTGTTAGGATAGGACAATATTTGGCCGAGATACAGTTATTTGGAAATCTGGATGGGTGCAAAAAAAATCGAAATATTGAGAAAATCGCCTTTAAAGTTGTCCAAATAAAGTCCTTAGCAATGCACCACTAATACATTTCTGATATATTTAAGGTAGGAAATTTACAAAATATCTTCATGGAACATATTTACTTAATATCCTAATGATTTTTGGCATAAAAGAAAAATCGGTAATTTTGACCCATACAATGCTTTGTTGGCTATTGCCACAAATATACCCATGAGACTTATGACTGGTTTTGTGATCCAGGGTCACAAATAAATAAAGATACATCAGGATTTGTTCCAGAATCAGATAAGGACTTTCTGAATCGTGAGATGCCTAAAAACGACAGTGTCAGGACAAAGAATGAGACGCAACAAACAATTTCCAGTTATCTGGTTTTAAATGAACGCAGACTCAGACGGAAAAGGGGATAAGAAAGGTTTCAGGAGCTCCGTCTGCATGCTGGTCTGGACAAGAAATGCATCCCAGCTTTCGGTGGAGCGGAGAATGGAAAAGTCCAGTGATGTAACAGCTGCTAAATGCAGGCATTCCACATCTCGGTTTCCCTTGCTCACAGTTTCCCCGCTGAGCCTTCTCTCGGTTTCTTCTGCTCTCTGTTCCAGTGCTCTGATTACAAACACTGACGAGGCGGAGCGTCGAGGAGGACTTTTGTTAAACTGTCTCCAAAAATAGACCTCTTTCCAAGACGAAAGTGTCTGTACAGTGTCTGCTCATGGTTATGAGGTCATATCCCTCAACGAACCCTAAACCAGCTAATCATTAAGGCCCACAAATTTGAGAGCTGACTCTGAGGGAGGAAAACTCGACTAGTGATCTACCATTTAACTTTGAATTAGTCGACTGTGCTGCCATTTGGCAAGAAATAGATTGGTAAGTTGGATACACTCTTACACTTAAAATGATCCCATGATTTACTCACCCTCAAGCCATCCTAGGTGTATATGACTTTCTTCTTTCAGACGAATACGATCAGAGTTATATTAACATATGTCCTGGCTCATCCAAGCTTTATAATGGCAGTCCAAAATTTAAAGCCTAAAAAAGTGTATCCATCCATTATAAAAGTACTCCACATGGCTCTGGGGGCGTTAATAAAGGCCTTCTGAAGCAAATCGGTGGGTCTGTGTAAGAAAAATATCCATATTTAACACATTATACAGTAAAATATCTAGCTTCTGGCGGACCACCTTCCGCATTCAACTTACGGAAAAAGCGCAACTGGTGCGATGATGACGTCAGACGCAGCGTAAGCATTTTGATCTGCGAGAGGCGCTACACGTTCTTCGCAAGTTGAATACGGAAGGTGGTCCGCCTTGTGGAGTACTTTTATAATGAATGGATGCACTTTTTTGGGCTTCAAATTTTGGGTTGCAATTCACTGCCATTATAATGCTTGGATTAGCAGGACATTTTTTTATATAACTCCCGATTGTATTATTTGTCTGAAAGAAGAATGTCATATACACCTAGGATGGCTTGAGGGTGAGTAAATCATGGGATAATTTTCATTTTTGGGTGAACTATCCCTTTAAGGTTGATCAAAAAATGTATTTGCAAAAGTGACAATCCATCTTGAAACCAAAATTATTTTACAGTTATTTCTAACAGAACCTAACAACATTTCAGAAGTATTGATGGTTTTCTAACAAATTTCAAACACTTCTTGTCTACCATTGTTCAAATATTAATAGAAAAATAGTCAAGCCCACAATTTCCATCATTTCCATCATTCCACCAATGTTGATATTTCCAGTCCAATTTGGCAACATATTGCAATTCCTTTTGGTGGTGGTATTAGCGCAGAAATTACACACGTAAAAGTGGCGGGTCTATCTAATCTGCTTCATTCAAGCTTTGCACTCATTTTACGCATTCCTATCAGTAAAACTCTCAATCCAAAAGCATTATTTCACAACCATATTTAAATGCAGGAACGAATCTAAATTATCGTTCTGTCAATTATCGTTATCATTTCATTCAACTCTCAAAGTGCAGCTTACGCATTTCTATCAGTAAAACGCTCCATGTGAAAGATTTTCTAGCTTGAATGCGTCCTAAAAAGCTATGCAAAACTTAGTTCTCAATTGCCATATTCTGTTAAATTGTAGGAGTATCAACCATATTTAAATACAGAAATTAATCCCCAAAATTGCTCCTTCCACACTCGCATCTAATGCATTTCTATCTGTAAAATGCTGTTTTCCACACTCTTTAAAATGCATCTTACACATTCATGTCAGTAAAAAGCTCAGATGTAGATGCCATCAGTTAGCAGATCATTTGATTTCATTCATTTTGATTTAAAAAAAAAAATATTAATAACTAGATCCGCATTAATGTTAGTAGTAAACTACAGTCGACAGAAGCTATATATTTTGATTATACACAAGCAGTGCCTAATTTGAGCCAGGGCCTGTAACGGAAAATTTTGGATTTTTGTGTTCTGGCATTAAAAAGTTCATTATTTGTTGACAGCATGCGCACGTCAAAGTCAAGTCATCTTTATTTATATAGCCAATTTTTTTCAAAGCAGCTTCCGTGTTAACAAGAAAACAATGCAACAGAATTTGATTCGGCTCTGGTGAAAACGGTGACGTTATCCAGCTAATTTTAATTATATCATGTCAATGCGGGCAGATCGGTAATATAGTTGAAATGCAAGTGTCCCCAACTGAGCAAGCCAAAAGCCAGAGGCAACGGTGGCAAGGAACCAAAACTCCTTCAGGGCCAGGATGGAGAAAAAAACCTTGGGAGAAACCAGGCTCAGTCGGGGGGCCAGTTCTCCTCTGGCCGACGAACAAATAGTGTATGATTATGATTCTGGCAACATTACAGATCAGAAGTCATATTAGATCAATAGATATTCATAAGATTATTCGAAAGATTGGAGTCGTCACGCCGGAGACGGGTTTAATGAGGATGTCATTAAACATGGACATTTCAGGGATGCATTGGTCACGTCCAGGTGCAGGTCCACCATCTGATCTGGATACGGCCCGGATCCGGCTGACTGCAGTAAACCTTGTGATAAACATAGAGACTAACATTAGCGTAGATGCCATTCTTCTTATGATGTAACGAGTACATCAGGTGTTATGGGAAGTGTTCCCGGTTCCGGCTGACCTAGTTAATGGTCAGCCGGCTGACCTAATGGTTAACGGTCAGTTAATGGACATGTGAGATATATACTTTGATATTTCTTAACTAGTTCAATTTGGTTCGAAAATTTTTACCGTAACCATATATAAATACAGAAGCGAATACCTTAAATTATCATTGTTTTTTCTACAAAACAGAATCTAATGAAATGTTGGCACCATTTTGGAATCTTTTGGCTGTAAAGTAGAAATGTAAATGCCATCAATTAGCCAGACATTTGGTTTGATAAATTTTTTATAAAAGAAAAATTTCATTTTTTGTAAACTACATTCGACAGAAGCAATATATTTTTATTGTACTTGTACTTATGTAATGTTGGCAAGCTAGTAAAAGCTGTGTGGGTAAACTTCACTCCCTTGGCCTTCATGAGGCGCGCTAGCGACTGACCCTAGACTGCGGTCTTTAGTGTCCTTGTTGGTGCACCCACCTAACATTGCAGAGACCCTGGTTTGATTCCTGCTGAGAGCGGTGTTAGTACAACCAGAGGAGTTACATTGGTGCCATGACCCAAATGGGAGTGAGGTTTAAGGGGGTGAGTGTAACGGAGGCAAGCTTGTAAGAACTGTGTGTGTTAACCTCACTCCCTTGGCCTCAAAAGTACATTAGCAACTGATGCTAGAGACTGCGGTCTTTAGCATCCTTGTTAGTGCACCTGCCTCCCATGCCAGAGACCCAGGTTTGAATCCTGCTCGGATCGGGTCGAGTTGGACCAGTTTCTTTGGTGCCATGATCCGGATGGCAATGAGGTTTAGGGGGGTGAGTGTAATGGAGGCAAGCTAGTAAGGAACTGTGTGTGTAAACCTCACTCCCTTGGCCTCAAGAGCACATTAGCGACTGACGCTAGAGATTGCGGTCTTTAGCCTCCTTGTTAGTGCGCCTGCCTCCCATGCCAGAGACCCAGGTTCGAATCCCACTCAGAGCTGGTCAATTAGGAACGGTTACTTTGGTGCCATGACCCAGATGGGAATGAGGTTTAGGAGGGTGAGTGTAACGGAGGCAGGCTAGTAAGAGCTGTGTGTGTAAACCTCACTTCCTTGGCCTCAAAAGTACATTAGCAACTGATGCTAGAGACTGCGGTCTTTAGCATCCTTGTTATGGTGCCTGCCTCCCAATGCCAGAGACCCAGGTTCGAATCCCGCTCAGAGCTGGTCAAGTAGGAACAGTTACTTTGGTGCCGTGACCCGGATGTGAATGAGGTTTAGGGGGTGAGTGTAATGGAGGCAAGCTAGTAAGAGCTGTGTGTGTAACCCTCACTCCCTTGGCCTCAAGAGCATATTAGCGACTGACGCTAGAGACTGCAGTCTTTAGCATCCTTGTTAGCCAACCGCCTCCCAGTCCCAGGTTTGAAGTAGGACTGGTTACACTTGCACCTCAGACAAGGTAAGGTCTCCAAAACAGATAGTAGTTTGATAGTTCACAAATAGTTTGATTTGGTTATGTACACACTATGCAGCTGCCATAACCTGAATAGGAGTGTTAGAATAACCAAACTCTTTGTACAGAACAGAATTAAACACTCAGAAGAGGCCAATGGAAATTAGATTTTTAGGACTATCTGTTGATATAGAAACACAACAGGAAATGCAGTTGTGCAAAGCACCACATCCTCTCTCTCTCTCTCTCTCTCTCTCTCTCTCTCTCTCTCTCTCTCTCTCTCTCTCTCTCTCTCCCCACCCTTTCTATTTGCGTATCCTAGCTGCACTATCTCAGCGAGACCCAATATCCTGTTTTGGCTGTAAAATAGTTGTTTTAACCCTTCACCCTGCCTGGCCCATTTGTCAAGGAGAGAATGAACAATATCCCAGCGGCCAAATCCTAATACGGGACAAACAGGGTTGAACTTGAGCCGGAATGTCGACAAGAGAAGGTCCTATCCCAGATAAGTTAGTTTTTCCTCAAAGTCAAGGTGGACAGATGGTGGTAGGGTGTTGGAGCTGATGGTGTTGTTCTTGCCTCTCATGTGAGATCATCAGAATGAAACGACTGTCCTTTTTATAAACCGAAACTCTCTCAAAGGAACACGACTTCCCGTACTGAACACTTACATTCAGTGTGGTTCAGAGCAGCTGAGTGTGTATCATTATCATTAGCGTCTATTGTTGCTCAGATCTGGCACACGGAAGAACAAAGACTCACCGTGACCCGGCTCTTGAACCAGGGTAACGTCGGATGACACCGATATGAGTGCTTTCAATTAGACAGGCTCCACAGTGCTGCAGGCACAGGAGGGAGAGAGCGAGCAGGGTGATGTGACAGAAATTAAGCTTGTTACAAACTAATTTCAACTTCGCTTCATCGAAACTTGCATTACCACTCCCTCTCTCTCTCTTTCTCTCACTAGAGGCATTTGCATATCCCAGGTAAACTGGGGAATAAAGACAGCGGATCCAATTAATCCTCTTGGGAGCTAATTAGTTACAATTAAATTTCTGCTTCACTTGTTGTACAGGAGTGTGCAGTAAACACGTAAAGAATATGTAAAACTTGCCCGTTTTCACCCAAACTATTAATGTATTCTCATGGAAAAAAACAACAACACTGAATGCACCTTTTGAGAGGCAGATGATAAATTTGCACTTTGGATGGACTTTCATATTCATATTTGTGAATATATATATATATATATATATATATATATATATATATATATATATATATACACACACTCACACACACACACACATACACATACACATACATACATACATACATACATAAGCATGTTTATGTGTGGTTGCTAGGATGTTCTCGGTGATTCCCAGGACATTGCTATGGGGGTTGTTAAGGTGTTCTCAATGGTTGTCAGCAGCTGTGCTGACAAACCATTGTTGCTAAGCAGTTGCTTGGGTGTACTAGGTGGTTGCTAAGGTGTTCTGAGAGGTGTCTAGGATGTTGCTATGTGGTTGTTAGGGTGTTCTGGGAGGTTGCTATGTGGTTGCTAACTGCTGATAAATCCAAAGAGCCCACTTCCAAATCCCAAGGTTACTCAGGACCCTCCTTAAATACATGTCTATGGGATTTTTTTGCCTGTATTATCATACAAATATTTTGTTAGTCTATGCACTTAGACAAGTAAAATAATCACATGTAGTTCTAAACAACCAATGTACAATAATCACAAAATATGTCCATTAACAGTGCTGGATAGTAACTGATTACATGTAATCTGGTTTATGTAATCATATTCCACAAATTAAGTACCTGTAATTAGATTACATCACATTTTAAAATACTAGTAATCAGACTACAGTTACTTTTTTACATACATTATTCATAATCCACTGATTGTGCCTACTGTCTTTTTATCTTTTAAATGATGCGCTTTTTATTTAAAACACATCAAAATGTACAAATTCACACCATTTCATATTTACATGCAATGCAGGGATTCCCCAAATTTTGTTGTCAGCTGAACTTCTTTGACCTAATATATAGTATCCCATGAGATTTTAAGTTAATAAATTAAGTCAATAATAAAATAAATAATAATAATAAAATTAAGTTCACGATTAGTCTTATGTCAGTTAATGGTCACATGACATCCAGGTAAGCAAATAAAAAAATGTTTAGTAAGTGTTTTATTTTTATTGTTTTTATTTTAAAATCATCAAAATCATCAGAATGGCACTGCTTTACTAAACAGCCTTTAAATGGCAGGATGCATTGTGCAAATTTATATTATTCAACATATCCTAGCTTTTTACAGGAAATATTCATATGTAACCTTCTTTGTAATCATTAACATTGATAAGTAACTATAATTTAACTACACGTTTTCTCAGTAAACGTATTGATTACATTTATTTTGTAATTAAATTACGTAATCTAGTTAAATGTAACTAGTTACTCCCAAACACTGTATATATGGTACAATATGGTACAAGATTAACCTATTCAATCATTGTGATAAACAAGTTAGGTCAAAAAGTAATCTAAAAGTAGTCAGATTACATTACCTTAAATGTGTAACGTTACTAACAACAATTTTTGTGATTTGGAATTTGGAATCAGTAATCTACCCAGCGTTGTCCATTAATAAATCTCAACTGACACACACAGGTGTGTTGAGTGTCTCTATATTGTCATCAACCATCAACTTTGATTTCCACGTGTCACACCATCCCACCACGTGTCACTTCCTGTTATGCCATGCAGGGAGTGACAGAGCCAGCGCAGGCCGCCCTGTCAAACCTCACCTCAGTAACAACAAACAAACAAAGGAGAAGAGAAAAGACGCTGGGAGACAAAAGGAGACACAAAGAGATGCGGGAAGACAGATGGAGATGAGACATGCGTGCATAAACAACAATGTTGTCACTTAAGAGATTAAATTGTATTAAGTGCTAATACTGTGACACACCTCAGACGTCTGATAAAACATGTTTTTAGTCACTTAGATGGACAGGATGGAGCAGAAATAGATCGATATTTCACTGAACTGCCGCTGTCTAGGACACGTGCCGCGTACATATTAAAATGTAGCCGTGAATCTCTCAGAGAGTCGCTTTAAAAGCTCTGACAGGCCATCAAAGCGGGATCTGAAAGATTGAAAATAGACGATCATGACTCTTTTCACACCTTGTCAGTACGACTAGCCTCTACATCAGAAGGTAGAGGGTAAATCTTTCTTTTTTTTCCCCCACAGAGGGATCGGGCTGCTCACTTTGCACATGGAGATGGCTGACAGTGCGCTTGTTAAGAAAACTGTCACCTTAAATCAATAGGAATTCATTCTTTATGCTGGTAATAAGTGAAGAGGGTGTTCATATGGGGAGTTTAGCCAAGAGTTCATCTGTGACGGAAGCGCGGTAGGGCGGTATATTCTTTCGTGATTCGGTAACATGATAATTATGCTGCAAGAAATCTGTGTTGTGTGTGAGAGTATAGTAATCAAATTATAATGAACTGTGTGTACTTAATGTGACTTAACATGGGGAGAAGCTAATTACTACACATTGTCATCGTTAATTCTTTCATAATTATATAATTAAATTATATAATATCAAATCCTAAACGTTTGGAGTCTGATGCTGTTAAACTACTCTAATGCAGACGTTTTTCAAAATTTTAATGCAAGGACACTCCAAATATGATGATTTTCTTAAAAGGATATACAGTAAACGATATAAACTCAAATATTTTCATGATTAAGACCCATTTATACTCTGTAAAGTGTAATATCATGTTTTTTTTTTTCTTAAATTAAATAATTAGCTTTTATATTGTCATTATACTGAAATAAAGTATGCAAACAAATGTTGGGAGATACACTATCTTGTATGTTTAATGTTCAAACATTTGAAAATCAGAAAGAAAAAAGAAACGCAGTTTATTACTGTGAAAAACTAGGGCTGTGAATAATAAAAATAACCACAGTTATTAATGAATCAGAACATTCAGAAACATTCGCATAAATATCAAATAATACATATAATTATATATTAATGTAAATATTTATTAATACGTTTTATTTAAAATATATATATATATATATATATAGATGAAATTCTGAGTTTTTATATTTTATATATTTTTTTAAATTATATAAAAATGTTTTATTAAAGATAAAAATTATTTAAAATTATTTATTTAATAATTCTCTAATAATGAATTTTATTTTGACAGCCTTAAATACCATAATATATACTACACAAAAAATAAGCCCTTTAATTTAATTAATTTCAATTTAATTAATAGTAAAATTCATCAACTTGAATAATCATTATGCAGTTTAATTGAATAACTGAACAATAATTAATCAATTATTCAATTAAACTACGTAAGGATTACTCAATTCAATTTTCACTATTTACCAGGGCCGTAACCACCATGTGTGGGACAAGTCCCCCAATAATTAGAAATGGCCAAATTGTCCCCCCCAATATTTGAAATTCTTGCATTGCTCTGCTGCGCTTCATTATGCAGCGCTCTGTATGTTGTTGTTAGGATGACAAAAAGGTCTAAAAGTTACATTTTAGTCTGGTTTGTCTCTGTGGTTTGTCTCAGCGACTAACAGCGCTCGTCAGTTTTGAAATGATTCAGATGGCCAATCAAATCAAAGTAGGCGGGGTTTACGTTCTCTTTTGGCTTTGTCTTAACACACACAGGCGAGCGCGTCAATCTATCGCTTAATGCCGTTTCGGAGAGAGACTCTAATCTTTCCGAAATGCACACAAACGTGTCCCTGCTCTTAATATGCAATCATTGATGAACATGTTTGAGTTTAATGAAGAAAAAAAAAAAAAAAAACTATATGAGGATTAGAGCCCAGAACCTTTGACACGGTTTACAAAAATTCTACCACCAGACCACTAGAGAATTAAATTATCAACTGCAGATCTATGTATTTATTCACTAATGCGAAGAATCTCGGGACATAAATTAGAATTTGACACAATTTGACACAAATTAATGCAAATATTGCTTGCAAATAGTCCCAAAAGGATTATTTCCCAACTAGATTTAGACCTAGAATTTCGTTCACTGTTCTGTTTCTTTATGCTTTATAATAATCAAAAAATAGTCCCCCCCAATGTTCAAGACATGGTTACTGGCCTTGCTATTTACTATTAATTAAATTGTGGAAATCTTAAAAAAGGCTTATTTTTTTTTGGAGTGTACTGTATATTATACTGATTAAGGCTGTCAAAATAAAATCATTAATAAAGAATGATTAAATATATTGAATTATTAAATGACTGAATAAGACTTACATTATTTAATTGAATAATTGAACAAACCTTAATCAATTATTCAATTAAATTACGTAAGGATTATTCAATTTGATGGAAATTTACTAATTAATTAAATTGTCTAAATATTAAAAAAGGCTTACAATGTTCCAAAAGACATGTCTGCTGTAATTAATATAAAATACATTACACAAATGGAAAACAGTTTTATATATAGTACTGAGTACTGAATGTACCAAATAGATTACATTTATAATGAACACTTCTCTTGCCAATTTATATAATTGGTAATGCATTATATGGGAATGCCTGTAAAGGTTACATAAGCTGTCTTACAATTTAGAAGGTTGAAAAATGATCCTGCCCACCATTAGAAAAAGCCTTTGTACTGAGAGCATGCCTATGATGCCTTACCTAATGATGCCTATGTAGGCAGCTCACTAGGTTAAGGAACAATCATGGACACTGCAATGTAAGGTTCCTCCCATTAATTAGCTCAACTGTCCCGACGAGACATCATGCAAAATACTACAGCCAATTATGAATTTTACCCGGCCTGAAGTGACAGCCAACTTTAAGTATGCAGATTGTGCGATGATTTCAAAGAAATCCAAACGTACAACATTACAGGACACATGAAAGAGGAAAAAGCTGCCGAAGGCCTGATTGCAAAAAGGTTACATCATCCAAACAAACCAAGACAAGTCGAGTCGCGTCTACGCAGACAATTTGCTGCTGCATCAGTATTACGTTAAGACAATGGGCTGTCTTCACCGCCGAACACCGGTTTCAGCACTCTTGCACGCTGTGCTTTGCTCTCGTGTTAAGGGAACAGTTTAAACGCTGTGGATTTCAACAGATGAAGCAGTAAGAAATTTAAACTAGTATGTGCCGTCACGTAGACAAAAGCAATCTTACACAGGTATATGCCGACTGAACACACAACACAGCTGCAGGTGTCTAATTAGGTGTCCTTACAACAAGTTTTGGAAAAAAGAAAAGAACAAGTTACCATGAGAAGGAAAAAATGCCAGTGAACTAGCATCCTTCACTTTGTTTTTTTAATGGTTTTGTTCCTGGAAAAGTTGAAGGAAAATCATTTCTGCGAACGAAACAGAAAGCTACAGGTACCTGAATGCAGATTAATCAGACTTTAGCAATTAAAATGTTATAAATAACTGAAATAAGCACGAATGTTAGGGCGTCAAAACATCTCAGGGCCCAAAAACACATCAAACCCCACAGAGTTAAACAATGCCAAAATAAACAAAGCAAACAAAAAAACAAAAGACAAAAGCAAACAAAACAACAAAAAAAAAAAACCCATAAAAACAAGATAAAAAAAAAGACAAAATACCTAACAAAACAAAACTATACAAAGACAAAATAGACAACAAAATACAAAAACAAAACAAAACAAATACAAAATAGACAACAAAAGACCAAAACAAAACAAATACAAAATAGACAACAAAAGACAAAAACAAAACAAACAAAACAAAAACAAAATAGACAACAAACCAAGGCAAAAACAAAATAGACAACAAAAGACAAAAACAAAAAAAAAAGACAAAACAAAAAACAAAACAAAATAGAAAACAAAAGACAAAAACAAAACAAACAAAACAAAAACAAAATAGACAACAAAAGACAAAAACAAACAAAACAAGAACAAAACAGACAACAAAAGACAAAAACAAAACAAGACAAAAACAAATAAAACAAGACAAAAACTAAACAGACAACAAAAGAAAAAAACAAAACAAGACAAGACCAAAACAAAACAAGACAAAAACAAAACAGACAACAAAAGACAAAAACAAAACAAGACAAAAACTAAATGGACAACAAAATACAAAAACAAAACAAAACAAATACAAAATAGACAACAAAAGACCAAAACAAAACAAATACAAAATACACAACAAAAGACCAAAACAAAACAAACAAACCAAGGCAAAAACAAAATAGACAACAAAAGACAAAAACAAAAAAGACAAAAACAAAATAGACAACAAAAGACAAAAAACAAAACAAACAAAACAAAAACAAAATAGACAACAAAAGACAAAAACAAACAAAACAAAATAGACAACAAAAGACAAAAACAAACAAAACAAGAACAAAACAGACAACAAAAAATAGACAAAAACAAAACAAGACAAAAACAAATAAAACAAGACAAAAACTAAACAGACAACAAAAGAAAAAAACAAAACAAGACAAGACCAAAACAAAACAAGACAAAAACAAAACAGACAACAAAAGACAAAAACAAAACAAGACAAAAACAAAACAGACAACAAAATACAAAAACAAAACAAAACAAATACAAAATAGACAACAAAAAGACCAAAACAAAACAAATACAAAATTCACAACAAAAGACCAAAACAAAACAAACAAACTAAGGCAAAAAAAACAAAATAGACAACAAAAGACAAAAAACAAAACAAGACAAAAACAAAATGGACAACAAAATACAAAAACAAAACAAAACAAATACAAAATAGACAACAAAAGACCAAAACAAACAAATACAAAATTCACAACAAAAGACCAAAACAAAACAAACAAACTAAGGCAAAAACAAAATAGAAAACAAAAGACAAAAACAAAACAAACAAAACAAAAACAAAATAGACAACAAAAGACAAAAACAAACAAAACAAGAACAAAACAGACAACAAAAGACAAAAACAAAACAAGACAAAAACAAATAAAACAAGACAAAAACTAAACAGACAACAAAAGAAAAAAACAAAACAAGACAAGACCAAAACAAAACAAGACAAAAACAAAACAGACAACAAAAAGACAAAAACAAAAAAAAAACAAGACAAAAACTAAATGGACAACAAAATACAAAAACAAAACAAAACAAATACAAAATAGACAACAAAAGACCAAAACAAAACAAATACAAAATACACAACAAAAGACCAAAACAAAACAAACAAACCAAGGCAAAAACAAAATAGACAACAAAAGACAAAAACAAAAAAAGACAAAAACAAAATAGACAACAAAAGACAAAAACAAAATGACAAAACAAAACAAACAAAACAAAAACAAAATAGACAACAAAAGACAAAAACAAACAAAACAAAATAGACAACAAAAGACAAAAACAAACAAACAAGAACAACAAAACAGACAACAAAAGACAAAAAACAAAACAAGACAAAAACAAATAAAACAAGACAAAAACTAAACAGACAACAAAAGAAAAAAACAAAACAAGACAAGACCAAAACAAAACAAGACAAAACAAAACAGACAACAAAATACAAAAACAAAACAAAACAAATACAAAATAGACAACAAAAGACCAAAACAAAACAAATACAAAATTCACAACAAAAGACCAAAACAAAACAAACAAACTAAGGCAAAAAAAACAAAATAGACAACAAAAGACAAAAAAAAACAGACAAAAACAAAATAGACAACAAAAGACAAAAACAAAACAAAAAACAAGACAAAAACATAAAAAACAAGACAAAAACATAACAGACAACAAAAACTAAAAAGACACAACAAAAGACAAAAAACACAAAACAAAAAAGCCACAAAAAAAGAATAGAAAAAGAAAAATACAAAATAAACTAAAGCAGTTTCTTAAGCACAGGTAAAGGAAAGGTCAGAAGGGCGCTAAAAGGAGGGACGAAAGTTAAATAATTAAGTGTTAAAACGCACTCTGCTCATATTAATTATGTGTTTTTCTTGAGACGGTACAGAAAGGTAAATATTTGACTTGGTCAGAGTTTGTGGTTAGACGACTGAAAGTCTCTGGAAATGAAATTAAAACAGAGACGTGGAAATGCGTGTGCTTGCATGACCTTTAGATTCCTGTAGTTAGGGACGTCATTAAAAGCTTAATGTGTCTGTCTATTAGGCCACAAATATCTGATTCACAAAAAGCTTATATTTTACACATTAAACATTACTTTTATCAATTACTATTTGACAATTAACATTATACTAGTTTATTTAATATTTAAAAATAATACAAAATGTTGACTATCAAACAAGTTGACAGCAAACAAGTCAACTCAGACATAAACATATACAGCTAAGTATAGTAAATCTAGATCCAATTTTATATAGATTTGAAACCGTGTTCAACACTTCATTCTGAGTGTCACATTTCCAACGAGTCTTCAAAACAAGCCACACATCTACAGATTTATATCGTCAAACCCAAACCAGATTACAGCCCCTCCTCCATAAATACCTCAAAAATGATGGCACAAAACCCTAGTCACCTCTGACGGAGCCTGTGGGAAAACCGGGCAGAACACCCAAGACTGATATATGACAAGTACAGAGCGAGAATTGGCAGATGGATGGATTGATGGCTTCTGAAACAAAGAGACAAGGCAAGAAAAACGAGCTGCAAACTTTCTTTGTCCTATGCCTTTTCCGTCCGCACAGATGCGCGCTGGAGCCAGTGCAGCTGGCTGCCTGACAAATAGGAAAAAATAGTCCAATTTGAGCTGGTCGTTAGCAGTTCGGAGCAGCGCATTCCAGATAAATGAGCGGCCGCCTCAGGTATGGCAGGAGAATCTCTTGAAGCATTCCTGAGAGACTGGGCCTGTATTACGGCACCCCCTTCACCGTGCCTTCGATCTGCCCGGCCCGGCCCAGCCCGGCTACAGCAGAGGTCACCTTGCCGCTTCGCTCCTACCGGGGTTCTTATTTTTACCATTACACCCCCCTTTCTTACACACAAACACACACACACTCTTACACTTCTAGCACTTTGTGTCCCATTAGTCCAGCTACTAACTTAAAATGCCAGAAAAGTGTAGAATATGCTATTTTTCCCCCTGAAATCCACATAAGGTTGCCTGCATTAAATCAGTCATCATTTTGTTTATTTATATAATGATTCTTCAAACAATTTTTGTATTCTTTTTGTACATATGTACTATGTTCAATGCGACAAGTTAACAAAATGTGAAAAATCACAGCCAATCAGAAGATATTCCATGTTTAAAAATGCAATTTTCACAGTATATACTATTATAATATTTATTTATATTTTTTTATGAGTTTTAATTTTAATTTTAGTTCAAGTTTAATACTTTTGTTTTGTGGAATTTTGAGCAGTATTTTGAAAAAATGACATTTCACAGTATTATAATATTTTCTTTATATATGTTTTGTGCAATTTTGCTCCAATATACTATATATATATATATATATATATATATATATATATATATATATATATATATATATATATATATATATATATATATATTTATATTAAATTATATAGTGCATTTTTGTGCTTTTTAATAATTTTTAATAACTTTTGCTGTTCTTTTAAATATTTATTTTTATATTTAATTTATTTTTCATTTTCATTTCATTTTAAATTCAAATTTTTGCTTGAGTTTCTTTGTTTAAGTTATTCATCTAATATTCATATTTTTAGTTAGTTGCCAAGACAACATTTCAAATTTTCATTTAAATTTTTACATTTAAGCTATTATTTTATTTTATTTAATTTCAGCTTTATTTAAATAATACACCTAATAGTTTTAGTTAAATGACAACACCGCACCACAGAAATAGAAACGTCTCGGTTATGTATGGTAACCCTCGTTCCCTGAAGGAGGGAACGGAGACGTACGTCCCAATTCGTCGGTGACGTCCGACATACGTCGAACGTGACCGACTGAAAGGGAACAAAGCATTTGACAAAATGTCCTTTTACAATGTGTAGCTGAGTAGTATAAAAATACCACTTTTTTGCCGCTCTATCACAATGTGCCTGTTTTTGCTACTGTACCTTTAAGACATGCTAATAGCCTATGTTTAGTAACAACTCACATTGTTCGTTAGGATGCAAAAAGTTGCTAAATACTGAACAGGTGTTGATATGCAAATGTAGGCAGTCATATGTTAATGAGCTCATGATTATGATGATCTCAGAACAAGATTTACAACAAGATTTGTTTTTTCAGAAAGGGTCTTTTCAAACTTCAGAAGTTTTGAGTTGTCTACCTCGAACTACTTTATTTCAAAAGAGTAGTCAGTTTTTCATAGGCCTATTTCTCAGATAAAACCTTGTTTGAAGAGACTAATATGATATAATGGTCTCTCCTCAGCACAGGCCAGGATATAGAGCACAAAAAGCGAGAGGGGAAAAAAGGAAGGAGAGAAGAGAAAAAGAGAGGTGGTGAGTCAGGAGCAGCATAACAGCCGACTCCATCTGCTATGGCTAGGTGAAGGGTAGAGAGTGCACTCCATTAAAAACGTCTGTGAGGGGCTGAAAGGAGTCAAACACTCAGTCTGGCATTTTGACTCTGAAGTTCCCTCGCTGCAGCTTCAGCGCGTGTGCTGCCAGGGACACACTTCCTCTGAGGGAAATCTCTGGAGGCCTATGGATGTCATAGAGACTTCCAGCAGGTGAGGATACAGTCTCTGCTTCTGTCAGCCGAGGTAATGAACACCGGCATGTTCGGCCCTGCTTGTGATTGAGTTCCACTTACAAAACAACTTTTCAAAATAACAAAATAAAGCGAGAATTTGCATGCTAATTGCTAATGCTAACCTACGATGCTGGGCTCTGAACTGAATCAGACTTTCTGTATCATATATTGTAATAAATCTCAAATTTGGCTAGTCACTTGCACACATGCAGTCTGTTAGCAGATTAGCATTTCCAGCAAACTTAGCCAACAGTCAAACTAGGGCTGAACGTTAAATCGATAAGACCAAAATCACAATATGGCTTGTGTCATGAATGAATATACGCACTTTTACAACCCTCTACAATGTGAGTAAATCACTCGCATATGCGACTAAAGTTTCATGCTAGGAGACTATAATGTTTATCCTTACAAAGTAAAAAAAAATGGGTTCCTTTTAACCAGTGCATTGGGTTAAACTAACTCACAGTTGGGAAGTTGCTATACCAACCCACAGTTGGGTTGCTTGTTGGGTTATTTTTAACCCAACATTTTTAAGTGAGTAGCTATTGGCTATTAAATTGTTAGATTTCACTGGCCAGTGTTTGAGTTAGATGCTAAGTCCGGTATAAGTTTAGCACAGATATACTCTCCCTCGCCTTGTCTTGAACACTGACTGAATGCTTGAGAGTCTCGCTCTCTGTCAAGCGCACTATTCCAATTCATCTCAATGGATGCACTGTATCTGACGCACCGTAAACTGTAGTGTGAAGGCGCACGACTCGCTGTCGCTTAGCTGAGAGTGCTGCGCTTCTCTCAAACACGCACAAGAGTCTTACGTCACAAGAGAATTGACGCACTACATGTAAACTCTGTTGTATTTTTCTGTCAGAAAATGGAGTTCATTTGGAATTATTCAGCTTTTAAGAACAAGCAGAAGCAACTGCTGGTTTCTCTTGTAGTGGGCGGAACTAATGTGCAATCTCATTGGCTGGCGCTCATCTATTATCGTCGCCGTTTTGATTACAAAACAGGGCTCCAGACTATATACGTTATAAATGTACTATATCAATTTACCTGCATGTTCTGTGATGAGTAGCCCATCACATCTTTTGTTGTGTTGACGTAATAAAATGAGACAACGCACAGCAAAGTTACAGTGGGAAGTTGAGAGTCTGAGCGCCAAAATACGCATCAGAAACGGATGTCAAAATAGAAAATATCAGGCTTTTTCAAAGCCCTCATCTCTATCGAGCAACAACGCTGACAGCTGTGCCAGCATGAGAGAGATAGAAACGATGGAGACGTGTCAATGAGCGAACATTCAAGTACTTTAAAAGTGCAGGAAGGCAAGTGTATATTTTGTGCACACAATGTGGTTAACCACAACAGATAAACGTGTCAGCTCTGTGAATGCGAACTAATCGGTAACAATTCTCGTTTTTAACTGATACTGATATGGATTCTTATTATCAATATATTTTAATCTTTGCTGTTTTCTGTTACTGCCTGGGGCTATAGTATCTTCCAGCCAGGCCCGGGCAACCAAAATGTATCACGGGCCCTGCCTGATGGACTATTTTAAATAGTGAATAAAATTCCTTTCTTGCTTTGCTTTGTTGACTCGCTTGACTTGTTATCTGAAGGAAAAAATATACCTCCTAGTGGACAGTATATAAAACACAAAGGAAAAACCCTACATGAGATATTGCTTAATAACTTAACAGTTTTACCTAAAAATATACACTAACTTAACAGAAATTATTCTAATAAGAATTTTCCAAAATAATGATTGGAAATGTTAACACGTTTAAAACTTTATTTTCTTCTTTTCTTTCCTTCAGGTACTACACTCTAAAAAATGCTGGATTAAAAACAACCCAAGTTGGGTTGAAAATGGACTAAACCAGCGATTGGGTTGTTTTAACCCAGCGATTGGGTTGTTTTAAGCAAACATTTAACCCAACCGCTGGGTTAAAACAACCCATTTACTGGGTTAAAACAACCCAATCGCTGGGTCAGTCCATTTTCAACCCAACTTGGGTTTTTTAGAGTGTAATTTGCAGAATTTACCAAATTAAAAACAAAAGGAAGGAACATGTGGGAGCATTTTAGTGAAGTAGTTTAACAGGACGAATCAAGTGTTGGGTAGCCTATGTGAAATTGTAATTTGATTAGTTTATATATCATTGTTGATGTTTGTGATTTTGAAGATTCCTTCAGAAGACTTTAAGACTCTTATTCAGTTTTCTACATTAAAATAATAATAATAATATATATATTTTTATTTGGGTTAGTTAAATTCATTTCGGACTACCAAAATCTGAAGAGTGCCTGCCTGAAGGGCCCCCTATTTGTAGCGCAGCCATCCATAATCGCAGGACGATTTGTACTTAACTGTCACCTTTAATATGTCACTTTTAACTTGTTTGTTAATTTTAGTAAACAATTAACAAACTTTAAACTTTTTGCCGCTCTTTAATGTGGCCTGGCAGATGGCTCAATCAGCATTTCGACCTTGGAAAGAGCTTGTATAAAACTGCTTAAGAACAATCATGTCATGTAACATCCAGTTTACCTCAGAAAAGCCATTCAATGCTCATAAACCTGTTAGTCAGCTAGAAAAATAACTACAAAAGGGGCATTTTGCTGCACTACATCACATAATCCGTATATTTTGAAAAAAAAAAAATTGCCGCCTAACTTTTTCAATTATAGGAGCTATTGGCTCCTTAATTTATATTTTTGTCTGGAGCCCTGCAACAAATCAGTTCAAGCGACTGCGGATAACATGAGCAGCTCATCAATCTTTTTACTTATTAGTAGTAGAATTATTATTAGTAGTATCTTATCAGTATACATTTTTTTTTCAAATATGAAAGTATCTTAATGTAAAAATATGTGTCATATATAGATATATAGATAGATAGATAGATAGATAGATAGATAGATAGATAGATAGATAGATAGATAGATAGATAGATAGATAGATAGATAGATAGATAGATAGATAGATAGATAGATAGATAGATAGATAGATAGATAGATAGATAGATAGATGACCTCTCAGTATGCTTTTGATAACTTGGGACAGGGTGCAAGTGTGTGAGGGGTTCAAAAACCCTTCACAAGACTCCTCAACACAGACTCAGGCCATATTGTTCAGCCATTCAGCCTATAATTCAAACAGCACTGTGTGGCTGCTGCTGGGCTGTTATCTGCTGGACACACACGGTATATGTGCCGCTGTGTAGATAAATCCCCGCGTACACACACACATACACGCATAATACCTGGTTCTAACTGTCATTATCCAACATCGCAGATCAAATCAAACCTCCCTGTCGCTGCACGATGCTTATTTCTGCTTCTTTTCCCGAGCCGCCTCTGATTTTCACTCACTCAGCTTTAACGACAAACAGGGGCTTTGCTGTTACTCGCTGGTCTGATTGTTTATCCGGTCTAAGCTAAGCTCTTTAGTATTGGTCTGGGTATACCTTACAAGCCTGGATGTGATACTGGAGTGCATTTGATTCAATATATTTTACAGGAATATTTGTCCACGGTAAGAGGGGGCTTTAACACCCATGTACTGCCATTGGCAGCCCAGCTAGACCGGAGAGAATGATGGGATAAGACGGAGAGCAGACGCTTTTTCAGACACAGCCAAAGCCTTGCTTCCCTCTGATCTCTCATGGCCGCCGCCTGCAGTGCCTTTCTCTTTCTCTCTGTACCCACATGTATTTCATGTATTTTTGTTGCTCATCTTTCTTTTTATTAAGATCCACAAACATCGGCTACATTCACATGGTCAGTATTTGAGAACTAACAACCATAACAGTGGCCGGTTGCATGAACTAGTCATCTAATTCTTTCAAACTGTTCGTAACTTTTTAAAGTCACTTACATAAAAACGTAGAGTGGTATAATTTCATACAGAAAAAGTAAGCGATTACCCAGAATTACTAGTTGGTCATACTAGTTCTTAAGACTCAGTCTTTACATAATGGCTAAGTATATGCAACTGGCCCCAGATGTTCAAACAGGTCTCAAATTGCACAATATACAGTGCGCGCTCTCTCGCTATATCTATATATATCTATATATATATATATATATACATATACACACTCACCTAAAGGATTATTAGGAACACCTGTTCAATTTCTCATTAATGCAATTATCTAATCAACCAATCACATGGCAGTTGCTTCAATGCATTTAGGGGTGTGGTCCTGGTCAAGACAATCTCCTGAACTCCAAACTGAATGTCAGAATGGGAAAGAAAGGTGATTTAAGCAATTTTGAGCATGGCATGGTTGTTGGTTCCAGACGGGCCGGTCTGAGTATTTCACAATCTGCTCAGTTACTGGGATTTTCACGCACAACCATTTCTAGGGTTTACAAAAACATCCAGTATGTGGCAGCGGCAACATAATCCATTACACATTTTAGGTAATATAATCAGACTACTTTTAGATTACTTTTAGATTACTTTTGACCTAACTTATATTGAATTGAATAGGATAATAGTGTACCATATTAATATAAAACAATACAATACAAAGAGAAAGAAATATACTCTTTATAATTTTATATATTTTTATATACACATAAATATTACACCATTCTAATTTCTAAAACATTTTCGTAATTGCAAGTTTATATCTCAGAATTCTCAGACATTATTTCAGACTTTATTTCTCGCAGTTCTGAATTGATAACTCGCAAATTTGAGAAAGTACGAACTGTGAGCTATAAAGTCACATTTCCATTTTTTTCTCTCTTTTTTTATTCCATGGCAGAAACAAACTTGGGTAACTTATCAATAAGTAGAAAAAAAGTAGGGTTTTTTTTTTGTATACATTACAATACAAGTCACTCTATGTATAACCAAACTGTGTGTGAATGTTGCCATACTTGGAACAGGACTGACAACTCTATTTTTCTGCTGTGTGAAAGTAGCCAGTATAGTTACATAAAAAATATATATATAAACAGCTTTCAGATATCAGAAAAGCATGAAATATTAAATGTTTGCTGTCTGATACATTACACACGGTTCATTACATGTAACAAAATACAAATATTGGTCATGGCCATCAGCATCCTTCAGTTTGCGCAAGACACAGCAAGCCTCCAACTCATTAGCACTAGTAGCTGGTAATGGCACAACTCTAAATGGATTCTTTGATACTCGAGAGGACCGATTCATTTTCTCAATCAAAACCCATTTTTCTTATTAAATGATTGCTATTGATTTGCATGGCTGCGCCTGCGAAATATATAACCCTTGACGTGGTCTACACCTGCCCCCCTTCTTGTTTTGCTAGTTAAATTCAAAGCTCATTTGGAAGCCGGGTTCTTTCATGTAAGTAATTATGTTTCCTTACGGCGATCCAGAGCTGAGACGTTGCCATTTCTGCCATTTCCTCAAAAATGGAAAAAGTGGGTGTCGACTCTCCCAGCTGCAAATAAATGGATTGGAATAGAGCAAATCAATTATTGCTTTGAGGTCAGAAACTATTAAAATCGTTTTCCCTCACTCCTCATTGATTATCTGTTTGCCATGAGCACAATCTCATTTTTGCTGTAAAACGTGGCCTGAAGTGTAATGAAGCAGCAATATTCCTGAGTTTTTGATTCTGGTTGCATGCGCATGTATTTTCTGTGAGTGTAAACTAGATTTGCAATTCATGATGGCAAGACTAACACTTTTAAGTAGTAAAAAAAAAAAAAAACATGTTAAAAGTCTAGGTATGCAAAGGTTTGGTGCAAATAAAATGGGATATCAAATTTGCACCACAGAAATCTGGTAATTTCAATAGGAATCCATGCAATCGGAAGAGTCGCGAAAGAGTTCCCATGCAGGTTTCACTCATGTTCAAGTTCCTTATGCGAATTCAACATGTTGACTAACAGAAACGTTCTTTTTTTTTACGCATTTTTGCAAAAATTGCTAATGTATCCGCACCTTTAAACTGCTTCAATTGTAACAATCAACAGATCTCAAGGGAAAATGTAACTATGTTACGATGTGGTGATTTTGTATGAAACCATACAATTATAAAAAAAATAAAATAAAAAAAAGTAAGCATCAAGGTCAGTCCATAACCCTATTCCTAAACATACCCATCACTGGGGTGTAAGCAGATTGATTGGGCATAAAGAAACAGAACATTGAAGGAAATTCTAGGTCTAATTCTATTTGGGAAATAATCATGGTACCACTTTAGTATGGGGAACACATATTCACTATTAACTATGACTTTTGCCTCAAACCCCTAATTTATTGCTTATTAATAGTTAGTACGGTAGTTCCCTATTCGGACGGTAATTGTTTCTCGTGGGGTCGTAAGGTATTTTCATCACTGACGGGGTCTAGTCAGTGATTTTATTGCCGTCCGAATCCAGAATGTCCGTTTTTTTCTCCCACCACCCATCGACCGAATTACCTACTGTTTTTTGACAAACACCAAGGTCGTGTGGTAATTTAATAGCCGTCCGAATCCACATCTCTGAGTTTTCAAGAAGACATCACTTCAAAATTAACTGTTTATATCCTTTTTGACCACTGCGGAGCACCGTATCGTTGCGCTTCGCTGTAATTTAGATGCATTTTAAAGATCTATAGCCTACACTTTTATTTTACTGAAATGCTGGAAAGTAGACCTATTTACAATAATAATCTTTCATCACCGCTCAAAAGAGAAAGAGAAGAAAAACACATACACATTTAAATTGAGCCGTTATTACAGCAGTAATCAACGTTATATAGGTTAGATTTGCAGCAATGTATTAACTTATTTCCGCTCATTTCCACATTTTTTAAATGACATCTTCCTATTTTTAAACAGGGAGATTTAAATAACTAAATAATTAATAAGTTCCTATTATTAAATTAAATATGATTTTATTCTTATTATTCCAAGCATATGACATTTTTACAGCAGACAGTCAACAGATTGACCATGTGAGCAGTGTTCCCAGGTGCGCAGGATCACAAAACTCGCTCCTCCACCGTGAATCAATCGCCATCCGAATGCACGAGTTTATCACTGAGGTGGCATGCAAATGTATTTTTACGGACGTCCACATGAGAAACAATTACCGTCCGAATAGGGCTTAAATTTAGATATTGGGTATGATTTAAGGGATGAAGAACATGGTCATGCAGAATAAGGCATTAATATGCGCTTCATTAGTACTAATAAACAGCTAATATCCTTGCTAATGAGCAACTGAGAAATGAACCCTAAAATAGTGTTGCCATAATCATTTTGAAATATTTGCCAAATATGTCAAAAACGCAAATCGTTTCTTGTCTTGTCACACTCAGTTAGGAATTACATGAATCACGTACATGCAAATTTTCAATTCAAAGCGGCCATGTTTGTAGGGCTGCCCATTAGTCTAGAAAAGGCTTGGTCAACCAAAATTTTATTAGTCGGTTAGTCACAGGGGGAAAAAAAAACTCCACAGGAAGTGACGAAATCACGCAGGTTGTGACGGACAGATCGTTAACAGCAGGAAATACAAACATTCGCCTATCATTCGAAACATGTAAGTAGTAGGAACTTTACAAATCTGCTCACTCTAATGTTAACCTAGGTAAATGTGCGCTATTATTAGGTGCATATTCAAGTGTTTGGGTCTACTGGCGTAAAATAATGGCGTCTCGGTGAACTTTAGCACAAACATGAACCGACACTCAGCATACACTTGCCTCACAGACATGAGAACTATATCTATATAGAGCTTAAAATGTCTGCTTTTTGAACCAATTCAAATGGAAAATAATTAATGTCAGATTATGTCATCCGTATGATGTGGAGAGTCAGTATCGTTAACATCTCTGCAGCCGAAAACACAGAAAACATTATCAATAAATGATTCCAATGTTTAGAATATCTCCTGTTTTTTCACGACACACTCATAATCGTTACAATTACGCTGTTGTATGCTTTAAGCGTGCGTTTGAGTGCTGATTAGGCTATGTATTATAAAGGCAATTAAAGGCTCATTATTATGATTTATGGCTTAGTAATATAAACACGTGATTAGTCGACTAATGGCTTAAATGAATGACTACTAGTCGACTAGAAAAATGTTTTACAGGTGGAAAAAGTCAGTTTGCGGAAATCTATCTTCTTAGTACTCGTTGAGGTAGTTATTGTCTGTGACATCTTTAAAGAACAGTAAATAATCAGGAAAGGCTCCACAGACACTGAGATCCTTAAATATTAGGGGCCAGGACAATCTGGGGACCTGTCCAAGGACCTGTCAAGTGCTTTGTGGAAAAAAATGAAGCGAACGTGTTTTCCATTCTCTCATTTCTTCTCTAATAGAGTGTAGATGCTGGCCTTTCCAGTGGGTCGACTCCCTATCCTCATAGTTTGGTGTCTCTATGGAATAGCGCGAGGAGTCGAGTGTGTCTCATGTGCGGAGGGTGTGTGCTTCCTGTCAGAGCAGGGACGGCGTGGAGCCTTGAGTTGCAGTGGCCCCAGAGGGGCCTATTCAGCCACCTTATCGTCACGTTAAGAATGCACGTCCTGTCAGCTATTGATCGTCCTCTCTCCGTTCCCTTTCTACTCTTCAGAAAGTACAAATGAGTCTCTCACCTACTGCATGTGGGCCTCAAAAAGGCCTGTCGAGCATCACAAAAAGAAATCTGAGAGTGCACAAATCGCTCTTGAAGATGTTTCCTCTGGTCTTTGCTCTTCTCTTTTGTCTTTTCATCGCTCTTGTCCTGACCTTTTCTCTCTGGGTTGGAAGGTGAATAACATCTGGGTTGTGACTTTTCCTGAGGCAATCGAATATTCTCTTTCATGCAGTGTGTGTAATATAGCTGTTTGTGAATGTAAACCTTCTGCAAAATTGCACAATAAATAAAGTTATTGTCTCACAAAAGAAAGAAATGACTCTGAACCGCCTATACGAGTCGTTTGTACTTCGAATCCCACTGGGTAACGGTTCTACGTCACTAGAAAACATTATTTGCATAATGCCCGCCTATGTTGTACGTCATCCACCCGCGAACAACTTGACCCGCCCTCAAACATGTAATTTTACTGACGGCTGCTTCTCAAATCTCGGAGTTCAAGGTGGGATTCGCAAAACGCTTGCTCTTGAAAGGTGGGTCAGTACTCAGTTTATTTGGACCAGCTTGCTCCTCAGAAGTACAAATAATTATTAATGTATATATTTTCTACCCGGTGTTCAAAATGCGTCATTTTGTGTTTTATATTGTGTAGGTCTCCAGCTAATCGGCTAACTCACATTATTACTGTCTTACTGAAATACTTCTGCAAATAAGCTGTGGGCCACTATTACCTTACTACTTTGAGTAAAGATAAAAGAATGGAGCAAGAGTCGTTTTACAAACGTTTGTTACATCAGTCATTCACGTTAGTGCTCAGCTGACATATGCACCGTTATTGATACAGGTCCCGCATTAGAAATAAACACATGGGTTTCTTGATGGACATACAGTTGTTAATGCTGATGGTGAGGAATTACAGTTGTAACATGTACGTACCTCAAAATGAGCAGCGTATCACTGAGAAACATCCTACTCAAGTCGTCCTTGCAATGGAGGTTTGGCTTGAAAAACTAGCTCTTCCAATGTCATCGGACTCGCGCTCGGATTGATAAGGTAAATCGACGTCATCGTTACTGTCTTTACAGTGTGTACAATCATTGAGCTTTAGGAAGCCTCCGGAGCTGAAGTTCATGGTAATGGGTGTTTAGGCTATGTAAACATAAGCTGTACGCGGTAGACCAATCACAACAGACTGGGCCGTGTGGCCAATCAGAGCAAAGTAGGCTCTAGGAAAGGAGGGATTTAGAGAGACTGAATCATCCGTGGAGTCGTTTGAGAATCATTGAAAAATGTGGTGATGTGCAATGTATATTATGAGAAAATAAAAAAAAATTAGGAGCCTTTAAAATAGCATAATTGGGGCACTTTAAAATGATGCACAAAACTCTTGTCAGTCATCTGATGGAGGAAGTCCTAGCCCATTTGGTCTTCTCCAGAACTTGCGGCACCAGAAACTAGCCTGGGTTTACACAGCTCAAGCAATGTTTCCTTCTTTTCTTCATCTACTTGAGAAAAATTGGTATTGCAAAAGCAGTAATTTTCAAGGACTCTGTTTTTCTGTCATATTCGTCATTATATAATACCTGAAGAACTCTCAATGATGGATTCTTTGTTTTTTTGTAAATGTAACTCAAGAGTTAATGCAAGTAATTACCGGTCAGACCGTCAGTCTATTTCTGCCACCTTTCTCTCATATTAAACCCTTATTGGATCGAAGGACTTTGACGGCACTTAGAGAACAACAGCAAGAAACCTCTCAAGCCAAGCTAATTGTTTCCATCTCTGAGGTAATTAGCAACCTCAATGAAACCATGACAGTGACACACTGCAGCTCCAAGAGAAAAGCAGAGTGTTTGGCCGATGTAAGCATACATCTTTTTCCTGCCCCTCAGCATCTGTTCCTGTAAACACTGCCTCATTTCTTCATTCACGATGTTCTGGTGTTTTACCAGAACATGCCTGGCCCCCATCACCTCCATTACAATAATCTGAAGATCTTTGAAAACAAAAAGATGTCCCAGCAATGCCAAAAAAAAAAAAAAAATTCAGTCTCTTTGTATTCTTCAAGAATCCCGCAAAGCACGCCAAAAACGCTCGAGCTACAACTAATTGGATGGAGACTGTTTGTGAACTTCAATTTCAAGTTATTCCACAGATGTTCGATTGGATTGATATTTGTGTTTGACTGAGCCACTCAAGAACTTTCACTTTTTAGATTCAAAGCCTGTGTGGTTTTAGCCAAATTTCTTGTTGGAAGATGGCATGTTTTTCCCTCAGAACTCTCTGTTCTAAGCGTAATAATTTTTTCCTTCCATTTTCTCAAGTCCTTTTGAATAAAAGCATACTAAGGTCTGATGCTGAAACCACTAGCTTCATGTTTATCTGTTCTACGTCTGATGTGACATATTGTGACTTGCAATATAGATTCCACTCTCACAATCTCACACTCACAATCTCTTAAAACTTCCTTGAAAACAATTTTTTTTTCTTCACCATTTCCATACTATCTACCTTGATGTGTTTGCAATTGTTCCTCCCATCTCTGTCACAGAGGACTATAACTCCTTTAGAATTACTGTAGGCTTCTCTCTGGCCTCCATTACTATGAGCCTTATTTCCCAGACACTCAGTCCTGGAGGACGGCCAGTTCTGGGACAGATTCACTGTTGTTCCACCACAACAGCGGCTTTGCTGGACTGAGCTTCTAGGTATAGTCAATGCCTTGGAAATTTTTTATGCCATCGTCTTGACTAGAATTTTTCAAGAGACTAGGTTCAGATTTCTGTGGAATGTGTTTCTTTGGCCCTGTTTACAGCTGATATTAACATCTGTCTAGGATACAAATCAAGTGGACAGCACTGCATAAAATATTTTTAATCAGTATTCTTGGTCTTGTTTTCAAGTAATGATATCTTAACATTTTTAAAGCAAGATAAATTTACATGAGAAGCAAAAATAGGTAACATTTCAGAGAATATGTCTTTAAAAGGGTCTTTCTTTGTTACACCACTTTACTTCTTGTTTTAAAAACCTCAAAACCAATATAATGGTAATATATATATATATATATATATATATATATATATATATATATATATATATATATATATATATATATGGGGCCAGTGCCCCCGTGTCAACAAGCTTGGCCCCTCCTTTGGCCCCCCTAAATTTGGAACCGTATCACACCAAATAATTTTCTGAAATTGGTTGCAATGTGCAGTTTTTGCTGAGTCCGTATGTGATGAAGCACAAGTAGTGATGCCTGTTTATGAATGATTCATCACTCAGTCTGCGTTCGCTCAGGGAGTTGTAAAACGCGGGCTATAATGGTTGCTACGCACTTGATTTATCGATAAAATAAGCTCTCTTGTGTGTTGTGTGTAACTTCACCCACACGCAGCAGTGATACTGTAGATTAATTTTACTGACTTGACGACTTCGAATTCCATTCAGACATTTCGTTCATTTAAACATACTGGTAGTTAAAATATATTTTTTTCCATGGCTAATTTCTCTGAACACGTCCACATATGCAATCTTTGATCATATTCTGAATTAGGAAGACATGAGCCAAAGATAAATTATGACCAACGCAATCAAAGAACCGTTCATTTGCGACTATCACAGAAACGTGTTTTCATCACAGAGATAGGCATACCCGAGAAGAGATACAGGTAAAAGAACATTTAATTTCAGTCTTGTTCACATATAGCGAGAAATAATATTATTTTATCCAATTGTCCAGTGTTGCTTATAGAGTGTTAGATGTTTGTTTTTATGCCAACTTGCTAACTTTGCAAAGAGTCCGCTAACAGAGAGCAGGTAGGCTACAAAACATGTAAAATAAATGGTTTAGTTTTGCTTTTATAAATTGAGCATGCATGATCACATTACAGATTAATTTTTAAATAAATAAATTGGAAATTATTTTACTTCACGTGAGAGATTGTAGAGTGATACAGTACCAAAGGACCAAATAAAAACGACTTTCAATAATTCGGAAAATAGGTTAAAGGGTTAGTTCACCCTAACCTGTGTTCCAAAAACCTGTATTAGTTACAATGTCGGTAAACAAACCATTTCAGTGCTTCTTAGTTAGAATGTACATAAAATTCAAGATATGCGGCAAAAATGCCCCTGTTTGAGTTTTAGTCTTTGGTCCGTTTGTTGTGGTCCGTGTCAGAGCACGCTTGTTCCCGCCGGTGCTATGCGCGAATACACTGCAGGCTCCCACTCGCTCGTATCAAAGGTAAATCTTCAACACTATCATCCCTTACATGTGTTTTATTGAACTAAATGCATCGTCATCTGATAAAATGCATGCGCAGGTTACTTTTCTTGCGCACCCGAGTCCTTGTTGCTTTCACATTCACGTGAGTCGTGGCACAGCTCGAGCGCAATTTGCGCAACCGAACTCAGACCACCTCCTTCAGGCAGTCTCGAATTCAGTTCCCCTGAGCTCGGCTCACCCGGGTCCGCATGACAACTTTTACATTACCAATTATTCGAACTAAACTACCAGTGTGAAAACGCCCTCACAATTACATAATGATAGCCTACAGTAAGCAATATAATATAAGTAACGAGTGCAATATCACACGAGTTCTGTTTTTCTACCCAGAATAGCATGAGTGCAAATGCAATACTGATCATATACAATAGTTTAATAAAATAAGTTAATATTGTGTTCAACATAAGAAAGTCATATTTGGAACGACATGGGGGTGAGTAAATGGTGAGAATTTTCATTTTTAGGTGAACTACCTATTTAACTACTGGTTAAGATAAATGTTAACATGTGCCCCCTAAAAGCACAAGTGGCCCCTGCCTGGCCCCCCTAGTTACTGTGGTCTAGAACCGCCACTGAGCTGATGCAAATAGCAGGTGTAAATAGCTGCCAGAAACAGGTGATGTTATTTGGAAATCAAGTGCAATGTATGGGCTAAATGATTTGGTATTCAATGTTTTTATGTAATAATTACAAATAAAATAGAGACTGTACTCCTTTCCTTCTACACCCCAGAGTGCTTTGAGTTATGAGATACTCTCCATTAAATACAACAGTGTGTGTTGTCACATGATACATTTGGAAAAGGTCCAAAAGTGTGAGTATGGGCTTGCCTTTGTTAAATTATTTTTTTACTGTTTTAAGGTATCATAGACATGTTATGATTGCAAAGGTTATCCCAAAAGGTAGGTAAGTAAATTATGCTACAGTCAAGGTATTTATTCTTTGGGGAGAATGCAATTCGATAACGCATTGCAACAAGCAATGATAAAATAAAATAAATCCAAGAGGACGAAAAAGGTGAAAAAAGCCAGGCAAAGACTGTACCACCTACGCCAGCTGAGGAAATTCAGGGTTTCACCAGCTATCCTGAAAACTTTCTATTTAGGGGCGATAGAAAGTGTTTTAACTCAGTGCATCACAGCGTGGTATGGGAACAGCACCAGTGATGACTGCAAAGCCCTGCAAAGAGTAGTGCGCTTATCCGAGCGTATCTCAGGGTCAGCTCTCCCGTCTCTGCAGGACGTCTACACCAAACGCTGCAAAGGTAGAGCTACTAAGATCATCAAGGACTCTAATCACCCTGCAAACCCTCATTTCACGCTGCTGCCATCTGGTAAGCGCTTCCGAAGCCTGATGGCCAAAACTGAGAGACTCAGGAGGAGCTTCTTCCCCCAGGCCATCAGACTCCTGAACTTAACGTCACGTGACTTCACTTCAGGATAAACATCGATACACTGACATTGCACTGCACTTTCTATTCTCGTTGTTACTGTGTAACAACCTGTTATAAACCTGTTTGCACATTATACTTCTTTGTACATTTGTTAACCACATATTTATAAGTCTACAGTTTACTCACTGCACAGTTTACTTCACTTATTTTATTCCACTTCTTTATTTTTATTTATTTATTTATTTATTTTTTCTACTTGATTTATTTATAATTCTACAGATATATATATAGTACTTTTTTTATTCTATTTCTATTATAATTTCCTCCTTGTGTTTTTAACTGTGAATTTGCACTGTCCATGGAGCGGACCTGTTTACATTTCACTGCCGGTTGTGTATTCTGTATATAACTGTGTATGTGACAAATAAAACTCTTGAATCTTGAGAGGCAAGAGAAATTAGCATTACATATAAAAAAATAACATTTTCTTTTAATTAAGAAACATAACAAAGTTCAGTATAATTAAAAAGTAGTATTTATTACATTGTTTGTACATACTAGATTTCTATGCTTACTAGATTGTGTTTTAGCTTAGCAATATGCTAAAATCAAACTCCCATTCGGTGCATGGAATTGCCAAGTAGAGCTTGCTGCATCCTGCGTTGGGCATACAGTCCCCCGATTTTGAGTGGGTTTCAGGCATAAGGGTAGGTTTTGAGGGGGTTTCAGGTATAAAAGTAGATTATGAGTGGGTTCTTAGGTGTATGGGTAGGTTTTAGGTGGGTTTTAGTATGTAGGGTCCAGATTAAAAGGTTTTTTTGTTTTGTTTTGTTTTTTTGTTTTTTTAGGAGTAAGGGTAGGTTTTGAGTGGGTTTCAGGCATAAGGGTAGGTTTTGAGGGGGTTTCAGGCATAAGAGTAGGTTTTAGGTGGGTTTAAGTATGTAGGTTCCAGATTAAAAGGGTTCCAGATTAGTATGTAGGTTCCAGATTAAAAGGGTTCCAGATTAGTATGTAGGTTCCAGATTAAAAAGGTTCCAGATTAAAAGGGTTATTTTAGCTGTAAGGGTAGGTTTACCGTGGGTTTCAGTATTGTTTTTAGCTTATCAATATGCTAACATCAAACTCTCCTTCATTTGGTGCATGGAACTGCCAAGTAGGGCTCACTGCACCCTGAGTTGGACATCCAACCCCGTCCACACCCAAGTGTGACATCAGAAGCCACGCCTATGTCCAATACGTCACCTTATGACTCCCTATCCCGTTTCGCCCCGGAAACCTGATTTGTTGTATGTAGGTTTCCGATTGAAAGGGTTTTTAGGCGTAAGGGTAGGTTTTGAGTGGGTTCCAGATTAAACTTTTTTTTTATTTTTTTTTTTATGGGTTTTACACATAAGGGTTTTAGGTGGGTTCCAGATTAAAATAATTTTTTTAGGAGAAAGGGTAGGTTTTGAGTTGGTTTCAGTGTATCTGTCATAAAAAGTGAAATATAATTAGTAAATTAAAAATAATTAGGTGTGAGGGTTAAGTCTTCTCAATGCTTCTTCAAAGTAGGAAGCGCAATTTTTTCCCCCAAACACCTTTACTAGAAATCCCGCCCTGCAGCTAATTTCATTGGTTAAGGTTACAGTGATGGGTAGGTTTAGGGATCAGTGTTTGGTGTAGGCAATCAGTACTGTGATTGACATGACCAATAAAATCTTAATTGGCTGCAGGGCAGAGTTTCCTCTAAAGTGGTTTTGGGGAAATATCACACTAATGTGACGTATTTGGATATGGGCTTGGCTTCTGATGTCACACTCAAGTTGTTCCAAACCTGTATGAATTTCTTTTTCTGGTGTGAGTAAAATGACAGAATTTTCATATTTTGGTGAACTATCCTTTTAAAAACTAGCTTCTTATTTGGGCAGCGCAATCAGCTTTAGAACAGGAGTCATATGTCAGTACAAATGTCTTTATTCAACCCTCTAAGATGTGAAAATACCTGAATCAAGCCATAACATTTGACAATACAGAGCATACAGATTACGAAAAAAAAAAAAAAAAAAAAAACATGATTATATCAGACTGCAGGTGCTCAGAGACGTCAAAATCAATTAGGTCTATAAAAAGACATGCACAATGAATGAAACTCCCTGAACCCTGAGGTGATGCATCCTTGAGTTCATCTGTGGTTCACTCAGGCTTGTATACATATTTTTACACCAGTTTTCATTGGCACCAAGAGTCTTTTTATATTGATATGGTCTATTAGGGCATGTGCTTGCAGATAAGCATATAGGATGGAGCACAAGACTAGAAAATAAATTCCCTTACCTGGAGTCGATGATCAAGGGATGGAAGCAGGAGAAGCAGGGACAGAAACAGAGAGAGAAAGAGAGAGAGATAAAGTGTTACATCAGGTTTCTCATAGTTTGTTTCCCATACAAAAAAAAATACAGTGATACCAAGCTAAATAAATTGTTAGGTCATCCGTGCTCATGTCACACTAAAAATAATAACAGTGCAAATAAGACAACATAACTTGTCACATCAAAAGACTTTTCTTCTCTCTGGTAAACAGTATGATTAATTTGTCAACACAAACCCGCCGATAGAGTTACGGCGTGTGTGTTTGGCATGACAAGCGGCGTTAGTTGCGGAAAAACAAAAGCCCTTCTGGAGACTTCAGCTTAATCTAGTAAAGCCGGTTCAATCTCCAAATGCCACCATCTATAAGGCGTCAATACTGAAGCCACTTTTATCTTCATAGACTCTCTGCGTTTCCCTCCGTCAGGGCTTTTAGCTGTAATGGATGATTCCATGTTTTATACTTTAGTCTCACACGGACATGAATTACTCTCTTTTACGTGCTAACGACAAACCAAATGGAAAACAGCGAGCTGTGGAACGGCGAAGGATCTGTCCGCCTTTATCCAGGACGCTTCCCTGTTGTTAGACTGACAGCACAGACACTCCCGAGACTATTTCGGCAGAGCGCTCGGGAAAAGGGACGTTGTCTGCTGCTGGACCTCCGCTGGGAGAGCGGACTCAGACGTATGTATGGTTTAACACTAGAAACTGTTGTTAGGGGAGCGTGTTGGAGCGTCTAGGGGATTTGGAAGGCACCCTAGGGAGCCAGAGTCCAGCTGAGCACATCTCGGTATGAGCTTCACCCAGTTCTGAATACTGATGCCTATGACTGATTGCCTTGTCTGGGAGATCTAATTTGAAAGGTGGACAGTGATGAATGTCTCTTCCTACGCTCATGGCCTGTCTGATGTATTATGCATCTACGGCTGATCACAGGGCCTGATGAGGCGCGCTGAGACGGTACGGTGCGACCAAGGCCAGACGTGTCCTTCGCACCATGACACTGTTTATATAAATGACTGCATCTCCACCACTTATATCGTTCGTGGCCATGCAGGAAAGCTAATAGGGGCCGGTGTTAATGGGGGATGACTGACTGCAGTCGTCCAGCCCTCTTGTTTGATGGGCCGCAAATTTGACAAAGTCTCTTAACACCGAGATCAAACCGGTGCGCCCTGTCAGAGGGAACTGTAATTGTCAGAGACGTAAGTGTTGAGCTATCGGTTGCCAAACTACCACTGTGATCCTGCTGTCCCCGTGCATTTATACCTAGTGAGAGCTGTGCATAGTTGGCCGGGCTCTTTTTCTTTGACGCAGTCAGAATGACCCTTAGCTTTACTACCTGTCAAGTCCGACCATCTTATTTAAGAGTGGACGCTTTGATCTCAGAGTACTGGTACGGATGTTTTGATGCTGACGTAGTCTCACCAGGTATAACTGCAAATGCAAGGCTTACACCCTGCTATTAGCCTGCAGGAGAAACAGGTAGGGAGACCGTGCTGGTTTTTGTTCCTCACTCCAGGAAAACAACATGGGTAATTGCGTCTCAGATTCTGTGTTTAACCGTCCACCAGGAGAGCAGTTTCTGCCACATCCCTTCTGCTCCTGAGTGCCCATCAGCCATACGTTTTTAATGCACACTTGCACTATTGACTGTAGTGGCTGCGACCGAATCACCGACAGGCCCCGGGGGGCCCAACGTGGGCCCTAACAATTTAAGCCTCCTCTAATTGAGCCATTTTCACATCAACAGTGTTTTTTGTCAGAAGGGCCTGCTGGACTAGAGCAAGAGCATGACTATCGACCCGGATGGTCTGCGTCAGGTCAGAAAAATCCCAGTTACATGGGCCTGTAGACGGCAAGATCCATGGCAGATAGTGTGCATTGCAGTTTCAAGTGCTAAACCTGTAACTAGAACGCAAGCTACAAACCAGGTTACAAACAAATTAAAGTACTTAGACTACAAATAAGCTACCTTGCACTCAATAGGAGGGCACTTTCTAAATAAAATAAAATAAACTTCTCAAGAAACTTCTCACTTTAAACTTTAAGAGGATAGATTACAGTAAATAATAATAAAGGATATAACCATCAACAGCAATGATTAACTAATATTTAGCTATTCTTTTTAAGCAGTGGACCCAATTTATATTAGGTGGCCTTAACTACTATGCACTAACATTTAAGTTAATAATTTGATAGAATGCACTTATTGTGTACATACATGTTTTTAAATTGTACTTACATTTTTAAAAATACCTGCATGTAATTACATCTGTAATTAATTTCTGTAGTTACATTTATAATTACACTGTTGACACTTCCCTTACACCTAACCCTACCCTTAAACTAACCCATACCACCACACCTGTCCCTAACTTTACCCTTAAACTTACCCACACCACCACACCTGTCTCTAACTTTACCCTTAAACTTACCCATCCCACCACACCTGTCCCTAATTTTACCCTTAAACTAACCCATACCACCACACCTGTCCCTAACTTTACCCTTAAACTTACCCACACCACCACACCTGTCCCTAACTTTACCCTTAACCTTACCCATAACACCACACCTGTGCCTAACTTTACCCTTAAACTTACCCATACCACCAAACCTGTCCCTAACTTTACCTTTAAACTTACCCATACCACCACACCTGTCCCTAACTTTACCCTTAAACTTACCCATATCACCACACCTGTCCCTAACTTTACCCTTAAACTAACCCACACAACCACACCTGTCCCTAACTTTACCCTTAAACTTACCCACACCACCAAACCTGTCCCTAACTTTACCCTTAAACTTACCCATATCACCACACCTGTCCCTAACTTTACCCTTAAACTAACCCACACAACCACACCTGTCCCTAACTTTACCCTTAAACTTACCCACACAACCACACCTGTCCATAACTTTACCCTTAAACTTACCCACACAACCACACCTGTCCCTAACTTTACCCTTAAACTTACCCACACCACCACACCTGTCCCTAACTTTACCCTTAAACTTACCCCTATCACCACACCTGTCCCTAACTTTACCCTTAAACTTACCCCTATCACCACACCTGTCCCTAACTTTACCCTTAAACTTACCCATATCACCACACCTGTCCCTAACTTTACCCTTAAACTAACCCACACAACCACACCTGTCCCTAACTTTACCCTTAAACTTACCCACACAACCACACCTGTCCATAACTTTACCCTTAAACTTACCCACACCACCACACCTGTCCCTAACTTTACCCTTAAACTTACCCATACCACCACACCTGTCCCTAACTTTACCCTTATACTTACCCACACCACCACACCTGTCCCTAACTTTACCCTTAAACTTACCCACACCACCACACCTGTCCCTAACTTTACCCTTAAACTTATCCATACCATCACACCTGTCCCTAACTTTACCCTTACACTTACCCATACCACCACACCTGTCCCTAACTTTACCCTTAAACTTACCCCTATCACCACACCTATTCCTAACTTTTTAATATGAACACATATACATTGTACTTATTTTCTGATGTAAGTACATAGTAGTTAAGGCCACCTAATATAAAGTGGGACCTAAACGGGTAATATACCTAATATACCAGTTAACTGTCACAATTCACTAAACTTCCAAAGCTACATATAAGAGAAATTGTGTTTTTGTAAACCATGTCTGAATATTTCCTCAACTGTAAAGCTGAATGAGCAACAGTGGGACATTAAAAATAATGTAGCATTTGTCACATAACACCACTACTTGTTGAAAAGAAAACAAAATAATAAAAAATAAATAAAAAAAAAGAAAGAAAGAAATAATATTATGAAACTGTCACACTACTGAAAAATTTAGTAGTGTTTTTAGCTAATTTAGTAAGTTAACATTAAATCAACACTGATATAGTGGCAATGTGAAAAAATAAGCATTTCAGGCAGGGAGGCAACAAATTATGTCAATTCAACAGATAAAGCACAGAAAGCGAGTTAGAAGTGGCATATGATACACTGCCACTCCAGGCTTCTATCTACAAATCCAGATCCTCTGGCTTTAAGTGTCTCTCACTTTCTGGCCCATTATCTGAAGTCTGCATTAAGCATGACTCTCATTTGTATAAATCTGCATGCAAATTATGCGGCTGTGGTGTTTACCCCAGCTGAGAAAGAGAGGAGGGAAGCCATCTTTAATTCATTAGAAAAACACACGTTGCGGGAAGATCTTCAGGAGAAAGAGAGGGCTTTACATTATCCAGCGTGTTTAAACACTTCCTCAGTATGCAGAGGACGACACCATTAAAGTGCTGGATAATAGGTGCGAAAAGTCTCAGACAGTCCTTCCTCAAATGAGTCATTAATTAGAGCTGAAGGAGGTTGAACGGCGTGTTCAAAAGCTGAGGATTCTTCATTAGTTGCACACTGCTCTTAGCCTCACGCAATTAGCCCCCTCAGACCGCTAATGCTGCTATTGTGGCTAACTCCACTGGCTAACACTGTCTAGCCGCTATCAGCAAGGTGAACTTCCCAATTCCAGTGTCAGTACTTAAGAAGCGGTCGTCGTTCCCGTCACCCAAGTGCGTGGAATATTTTGCGTGTCTAATTGCGGAATATCTGCGCGGCATAATTAACGGTGGAGAATAGATTTTAGCAGAAGACACTGCATGTGATCTCATTAGCATTGTATCAAAGGCGCATATCAAAGTTGCAAAAAATTAGCTTTTGTTTTATGTTCCTTTCATCTTTCTGAGGGCTTTCTGTAAGCATTGTTCATGTCATTAACCTCGACGAAGACATTAACAAAGCAGAATTTAAAGGGCTTCGCTGACATAGCCATTCAACGTTGAGTAACACTGCCACTTCCAACAAAAAGAGACAAAATGCTCAGAAAAAAATGCTTTTGTAAGGGCTCAATTGGTCATGTTGAGTTGCAAAAAATACTACTACAGTAAAATCTACTACAAACAAATGTTGACAGCTTAAAAAAAAAAAACTAATTATTGCAAATTTTATACAGTAAAAATCCATCAACACTGTATATGTTAGCAACCTTTTATTTGGCTATTACGTTTCCTAGCACAATGTTCTGAACTAGTTTCACAATCTGACTGTTTAACTGAATCTGCCTGCATCCGTGTAGCATTTTTAATTTCTTAAAATGTTTTAGTAAGCCTATACAAGCAGGTAAAAATAAAACACATTGTATTTAGTGAATGTTACAATAATGACTGTCTGGTTGAAACAATAGTTTAAGTTCCATCTTTTAAGCCATAAATACATAAATATTAAAGGGAGAGTTCACCCAAAAATAAATATTCTGTAATTAATTACTCACCCTCATGTCGTTCCAAACACATTAGACTTTCGTTCATCTTTAGAAGACAAATGAAATTTTTTTAATGAAATCTGAGAGATTTCTGTCCCTCCATTGACAGCTCTGCAACTACCACTTTGACGCTTCAAACAGTTCATAAAGAGATCATAAAACTAATCCATATTACAAGAACCAATGAGGTTCATTCTCATGTTAAGCAGCACGTTCGAGCTTCAGCAAGAACCAATGAGGTTCATTCTCATGTTAAGCAGCACGTTTGAGCTTCAGCAAGAACCAATGAGGTTCATTCTCGTGTTATGCAGCACGTTTGAGCTTCAGCAAGAACCAATGATGTTCATTCTTATGTTAAGCAGCACGTTTGAGCTTCAGCAAGAACCAATGAGGTCCATTCTTGTGTTACGCAGCACGTTCGAGCTTCAACAAGAACCAATGAGGCTCATTCTCGTGTTACGCAGCACGTTTGAGCTTCCGCAAGAACCAATGAGGTTCGTTCTTGTGTAACGCAGCACGTTCGAGGTTCCACAAGAACCAATGAGATTCGTTCTCGTGTTACGCAGCACGTTTGAGCTTCCACATGATCCAATGAGATTCATCCTCGTGTTATGCAGCACGTTTGAGCTTCCACAAGAACCAATGAGGTTCATTCTCATGTTAAGCAGCACGTTCGAGCTTCAGCAAGAACCAATGAGGTTCATTCTTGTGTTACGCAGCACATTTGAGCTTCAACAAGAACCAATGAGGTTCATTCTCGTGTTACATAGCATGTTTGAGCTTCAGCAAGAACCAATAAGGTTCATTCTCGTGTTACGCAGCACATTTGAGCTTCAACAAGAACCAATGAGGTTCATTCTCATGTTACGCAGCACGTTTCAGCTTCTGAAAGAACCAATGAGGTTCGTTCTTGTTACGCAGCACGTTCGAGCTTTCACAAGATCCAATGAGATTCATTCTCGTGTTACGCAGCACATTTGAGCTTCTGAAAGAACCAGTGAGGTTCATTCTCATGTTATGCAGCACGTTTGAGCTTTCATTTATGTTCACTGATCATATTTATATGTGAATAAAAGCCTAAATGAAATCTGTTCATCATGTAAAGCAATCGAGTCCCATTTGGACTAAACCACTTGACTTATATGGATTAGTTTTACGATCTCTTTATGGACTTTTTGAAGCATCAGAGTGGTAACTGCGTAGGCTGTCAATGGAGGGACAGAAAGATTTCATCAAAAATATCTTCATTTGTGCTCCAAAGATGAACGAAAGTCTTACGGGTTTGGAACGACACTGAACGTAATTAATGACAGAATAATTTATTTTGGGAATAAATTATATTATTCTAATATGCATTAAATAATTGGTTAAAAATATCAAAATATAATATGCTTTATGCTCAGTTTCAACCCAATTGAGGACTAGGCCATTAGTGCAAACTGCCTAGTAGAACCAAGACCAAGAACGGACTCAATGAAGTCATATATAGAAAATTTGTTCAAGTACACTTCACTTGCCATGTTTCTGGAGCATCAACATGATGTGTAAAATTGAGCACAAAATGGTGACGGAGAGATCTCACGAATAGAGCTGAATCACGTTAATCACGTCTGATGGAAGACATCAGAGAGGTGTGCCAACGACAAACACAGCACAGGAGGGGAGGAAGCGGGTGCAGGAAGAGCACGAGGGAGAGAAAAATGTGAGAAGAGCGCTTGAGAAGGAGGCGACAGGCCTGATCTAAGGGGAGAGTATCATTTTCATATGCACACAAACACGGAGAGGCACAACAAACGGGCGCGAGAGTGTAAACACACACGCACGTGACTCCAGACGCCACTGTTCGCTCTCGGCCCGTTATTTATTTAATTCCCCTCCTGTCGTAATTCACAGATAAGCCGGAACAAGACAAAAGCGAGGGGAGGGGAGTGAAAACATGAACAATATAGTCGTTTACAGGGCTTCTATTTTCAGTCGGGGACAGCTCTCTCGCTCGCTCTCCCGTGATACTGAATTAATCAAATCCAAAGGACATCATCTTCAAACCCGATGTTCCCCAAAGGCGAGCATCTCATTGCCTATGCAGGCAAAGAAACTTCACAACAACCTAAAAATACAGCGACTCCTGGCAGCGAGGTAGAGCTGCTTCAGTAGCAGTCAGAGGGGAGGCAGGAGTAACTAGCAAACATATGGGAATAGGCATTGTGATTAGATGCAAAGAAGTCAAGCTTTTGTAAACAGCTTCGGCTGCTGAACACGACCGCGTATCCCGGGCTCTTTTAGCGCCGTCACTGATGCCGCCGTAGCTCAAGCTGCCACGTGCTTCCGGGTCACGCCTAGGTCAGACGGGCTGGCTGGATGTTAGACCACAAATTGCAAAGGGATTTCCAATAATATCAAGGGCTTCTCCTATAAACATGACTTCAGACAGAAGAGGAAGTCCAGTCTGGGTAAGCTTTGGACTGTGTCTACGCCTGCAGACAAGCTGTTTGCAGTGTCGCACAGAATGAGGCACTTCAACAAAATGAAGCAATTATTCATGATTCCCCTTTTCAACACAGAGCTGGTCCCCAGCCTCATAGACAAAAGGAAAGTTAGTTCTGGGCTATATGGCTTGGGAATCGAAAATCGATTCCAGTTCTGGAATGGAATACTTAAGGAATCCGATACTTGTTATAAATGTAAAATTTCGATTCCTCTTATTGATTCCTTTGTGTGCATTTTAATATGACTTTAAACCATTCAAGCGCAAGAAGACTCGCATGCTTTTTTTTTCGTGTCTTTTTGCACCTGAACGGACAAATACTCACAAAAATGCACTTAAAAGTGCAGTGTGTAGTATTTATGTGGATCTATTGGCAGAAATGCAATATAATATACATAACTGTTTTCAGTGGTGTATAAAGACCTTACATAACGAACCGTTATGTTTTTATTACCTTAGAATGAGCCATTTCTATCTTCATACACAGCGGGTCCCCTTACAGTGAAGTCGCCATTTTGCGCCACCATGTTTCTACAGTAGCCCTAAACGGACAAAAATCTCTACAGAGTGCCAGCTACTCTCTGCTGTCTCAGACGACGACATCTCTGTCCCGTGTCGGCCACCGTAGCTTCTCTATGTGCTTCGAAAGGGAGGGGTGAGCAGTGGGCGGTTGCAATTCGCAACCTCACCACTAGATGCCACTAAAATTTACAAACCTTTAAGTGAATGTAAACAAAAGAAAACAAAGAAACGCATATGTGTAACAGTATATTGGATCCGTGCAGCTCTTAAAGTGACAGTAGCCTAATATTCCTGCTGCCATCTCTATAATAACGTTAATCAAACAACCAAAGACTTGCTGTTCATGACTGAATAACTTTTCTAACTATATTTGTTATGTATATTTTATTTATAAAGTGCAGTATTTTGCAATTTGATTCTGTACCTGAATACCTGAAAACCTTAAAATAGTCTGTCTGACATTTTCTTTTAAACAAGCATTTTTTATAATTTTTTATTTAGCATTTTTTATAAACGAGCATTTTTATGTTTAGGTTCAGTAATTTCACTTTAATAGCAATGAAAAGGTTATTAGGCTCATCGCCATTCATCTTGAAATCATATGATTCGATTCACGTCTTCTGATTGGTTTCTATGGACTTAGAGGATTTTGCTGACAAAGGGAAACGGTATTTCTGAATGGGCTGACGCTGGGATTTAGCGGAAAGAATTTAATTAACGTGTACTATGCGAGGAGAGCATTCGCCCAATATCATCTCATTTTTGTCGTTTAGCATCTTTTGCGTCTGAGCTCTTCATTTATTTGCTCATATATTTATTTGCTAATATATTATTTGTTCTTTTTTCTACGTTTTTATGAATTCATCCCCAGCGGTTCTTTACCTTGGACCTGGATAATTTTATCACCAACTTGTTTAATTAGTGTTAACTGTACCTAGAATAATAACATACCATAAAAGGAAAACTTTTTGATACAGTATGGTTTTTAATACAAATCCAAGGCAAAAAAACGTACAATTAAACATACAATAAGCAAATAAATGCAAATTTAGGGTACGTTTACATCACACCGATGTATTAAAAATGAAAAAAAATTTCCATTGCGTTTTTCGTATACAGGCGGCAACGTTGTCAAACCGATCACTAAAAATGCTGTAATATTCATGCCAGGCCAGTAGGTGGCGATGTCACTGTGTAAAAAAAGACTGCACGCCTATACACATGTTGTAGGCAGGAAATCGCTAACTGTGAGTTGTGGTGTTCATGAGAGAGATAGTTTCAAATCTGACCTGTTGTGTCCAAATAATTTGACGTGCTCCCCCTTCTCTACAGACCCAAACTCCCCAAATAATAAGTCTTGTATATATGCTAAAATAAATAACCAAAGAAGACAGCAGATCGATAATACTCATCACCTTCCTTTCCCTTTTCACACAACTCTAAAAATCAACACTTCAGAACAATATACACTGCTGAGTCACTCATTTGCATGCATAAGCACTTCTGCTAGTCAAGCAACTCGTTCAAATATGATGCAATTTGTTCAAAGACAAAACAATACTATTTTTTTTTTTTTTTCTTATGTGCCCTTCACAGTGTATCAGCTCAGGCATGATATGGTGCCAGGTTTCCATGGCTACGCTGAATATGACACAACCTGTATTTCAATCTGGTAAGGTAATGAGAATAGACAATTTACTCTCCCATCACTCATTGTCAGTGTCCGTTATCAACAAATCTGTCTCACCTTCAGTTAGCGTCTCTGCCAACTGCATGCTTATTATTACTGCGCCATTAAAAATTCCACCCCTGTAACTTAGCAGAGAGAGAAAACTCTCTCTACAGAGCGATAATTCAAAGCAGACTGATAATACCGTCTTGGCAAGATATTTTCAATAGGATTGTTTGTTTACAGGGGAAGAGGAAGAGTAAATAGATATTATCTCTGTGTCGGAATATTTACTGTATGTACTTATATGTATGCAAGCTGTATGTCAAATGAGAAGGTTGTAACCAACGGACACTTTGCTGTCCTATAAGCCCATGGGAGCTGAAAAGCCATCTAAATAAATAAATAAAAATCAATTACTCTTTTGAAACGGTTATTTGAGTTGCATTATTATTATTATTATTATTATTATAAAAAAATACAAGAATACAAGAAATTTTGTTTCACTTGGTATCCACCAAGTTTTTGGTTGTGATCAATATATATACATACTGTTTGGACACTTATTTTTAAAAATGCTAATTTTCCCCAGTATAATTTACACTAAATAAAAATGTATTTCATATTCGAGCAAAACGGACACTATATTTACAAAAAAATAAATAAAATACAAACTAAAATTATTAAAATTTAAAGATATATAGGCATTTTTAAAAGATTACTAAACATATGACATACTAAAATTACTACAAGTATATAGGAATATTTTGGGGGAAAATACTACATACTAAAATTATGTAAATAATTAAAAATGTATAGAAATATAAAAAAATACTGAAAATACTAAAATGCTACATACTAAAATTACAAAAAAAAAAATAAGATATATAAATTTTTAATAAAAATGACACTAAAATTACTACAAATTAAAGATTTATAGAAATATAAAAAGATATAAATACTACAATACTACATTCTAAATGACTATACTATATATATATATATATATATATATATATATATATATATATATATATATATATATTTAAAAAAACAAAAAAAAATACTACTAAAATTACAAAAAAGTACAGAAATATTTTTGTAAAAATATTAATATACTACATACTAAAATTACTACAAATGAAAAAGATATATAGAAATATATTTTAAAAATGAATAAAAATACAACATACTAAAATTAATAAAATGTAATATGTATAGAAATATTTAAAAATTATAAAAATACTACATACTAAAATTACTAAAGATTAAAGATATATAGAAATATTTTTAATAATTACAAAGAATAATACTACATCATACATTTACTAAATATTAAAGATTGTATGGGAATTAAAGAAAATACAGAAATACTGCTTTACAAAAAAACTATAAAAAACGAATAAAAATTATAAAATAATAAAAGCTCATAACAAAATTACAATAACTAAAAATAAAATAAAATATATATATTAATATTAATAAATCGTATATAAAACATGCTAAATGCTGCTTTGCTGTCAAAAATGTTATTCATTCTATATACATTTATGAAAGCGTATTGAGCACCATGATGTTGGTGACAAAACTCATCTGAATGTGTCCAGATTCCAGGACGTCCACACACCCCTGTGTTGCCTAAAACAAACATTGGGATGAACTTCCTGTGCAGGTCCATTATAAATGGGTCTATAGTGTGTAATGAAATGCCGGGGCTCGTCTCTGCACTATGAATGAGACAGTGAGCTGCCGTGGGGGAGGCGGTGACATGATTGTGATTGGACGAGACACTGAGAATCCAGATCAAAGCAATCTCTAGTGTTTTGGCCCCCAGCGCAGTGTAGAGCGGGGCCCACACACACACACACACACACACACACACACACACACACACACACTTTTCTCCTTCTCTCTATCTTTTCCTGCTTATCTTCCTCACATACACACTCTTTTTTCTCCCTGTGTGTAGCCTACACTCGTTTTCCCTCCCTCTCTCGCTTTAACTCGCTAGTCTTATTCTCTCTGTGCAACGGTCTCAGTTTCTCTCTCACAGACTTTTTTCCCCCTCAAACTCCCCTTTCTTATCGCTCTGTCTCTGTAAATGTCTCTTTCTCTCATCCACACACACTTTTTCTCGGTCTATGTGACATCTCACTCTTTGTACAAACACATTTTCCCGGGGTAGCCATCTATCTCTTTTACTTTTCTTTCTCTATCGCACACACAAGCTCTATTCAAAAACTTAGCAAGCTGCCTTGTTTACTGCCAACATAGTTAGCTGATCTTAAATGGGAAGGGTTGACAGGACTCTCAACTCAAGTTATACTACTTTTTTATTAATTGTTGCTTATGTAGGTATGGGAAATGGAGCATCTTTGGTTGTTTCTTAAGTACCTTGCATCATTAGGATAATTTTCCGTGCTGTGTTGTCAAGATACAAGTAGACTTGGGAGTAGCTATTATGCTTTTTTTTCTCTCCACATTTTCAGCTTTCTTTAGTGTGTAATGTTGCTGTTTGAGCATGAAATATGTCTACGAAGTTACAAAGCATAATGTCACTTTAAAGAGAGTTACGCATACGCAAAATAAAAGGGGCGTGGCCTGGTTGAGTTGCATTAGTTGTGTGTTGAAACTCACGGTTATGGTAAGGGGCGTGACATTTCTGAAACGCTCTTGAAGCGGTTGACCAATCACAACACACTGATCCAGCTGGCCAGCACATTGTGCTTTTCAGAAGGAGGGGCTTCATAGAGACAGGAACTAAACAGAGCGTTACTGACAGACTTGGACGAGAGGTGCTGCAACAATGTCAAATATGTGACCCTGGACCACAAAACCAGTCATAAGTGTAATTTTTTTTTTCATCTGAAAGCTGAATAAATAGCTTCCCATTGATGTACGGTTTGTTAGGATAGGACAATATTTGGCCGAGCTACAACTATTGAAATTATGGAATCTGAGGATGCAAAAAAAAAAAATAGAAATATTGAGAAAAATCGCCTTTAAAGTTGTCCAAATGAAGTCCTTAGCAATGCATATTACTACTAATAATACATTTTTGATATATTTATGGTAGGAAATTTACAAAATATCTTCATGGAACATATTTACTTAATATCCTAATGATTTTTGGCATAAAAGAAAAATCGATAATTTTGATCCATACAATATATTGTTGGCTATTGCCACAAATATACCCATGAGACTTATGACTGGTTTTGTGCTCCAGGGTCATATATGTAAAAAAAAAAAAAAAAATGTATATATATATATATATATATATATATATATATATATATATATATATATATATATATATATATATATATATATATATATATATATATATATTATTTAGGGGTGATCCGATTGATCGGCAACCGATCTCTATCGGCCAATAATCGATTTGGGATGATTGATCGGCGGTCTCTAAAAAGGCCTAAAAACGCTCTAAAAACAGCGCTCTCTCTTTCCTTCTCAAAATGCTCAAATGGCTTTACATCAGCGCATCGCATCCGCGCTAAAATCCAGCTGCACGGCTGACACAGGATTTGCCACTTGCACAATCGAGGCAGAGTCGCAGCGTCACTAAAGTTTATCATTTGCATTTATTTTTAAGTCTTGCCAGTGTTAAAACCGCTCTCCATCTCGCGAGTACAAATTGCGCAGAAATGGTCAAATACACACATATGTAAGTACTAAATTACCATCTTGACGAGTATGCACGTAACCCCCGTCGTGACTCGCAAGTGAACGTTAACATTTGTGTAACTGCATCAGGGTTGCCAGGTTGAAGCAAAATCTGCACAATTGCTACTTAAAATTAGCAACCCAACCGCGTTTTGGGGGGGGTTCCCCGGTAAAAATCGCGTTTCGGGGTGTAAAATATATGTTTTTTGGCAGGGTTCCCTGCTAAAATTCGCATTCCTGGTGCTAAATATCACATAATTGGGGTCGCTTCAACCCGTGGACATGAAAAACTGCCCGCGACAATAGTGTTAAAGTAGCCCAATTCCGCGGGAAAACCAGACTTGGCAACATTGAACCGTAACCGTGTATTCGCTCTTAAAGTGACAGCAGTCGAATAAACTGCTGCTGTCTCTGAGTTTCTCTTTGTCTTGTGTTGTTTGATTAACCTTAATGACACTTCTGCTCTTGAATGACTAACTTTTGCAACCTTAAGTGTAAGGATTAATCTAATTTAATTTATTCAGGGAAGACCAATATTAATTTACATTTGATTCCTTATTAAATTTCTTTAGTATTTCTTACCTCAATACTAATGTTAGACCGACCTGAAAAATTGTCTTTAAAAACAGAAATGCACTGCACGATCAAAGATTTAGGTGAGATAATTATATACATTTATATGATTCCCCCGTTTTCAGAAATAAAATTCAGGCCCTGAATGAATGTCTGTAAAATAATGCTACATGATAAAAAGAAGGCTTCAAATAGATCGGTATCGGCTCATTGGCGCCTGCTTCCTGTGATCGACTATCGGGTGATCGGCTCCAAAAATCCTGATCGGAGCACCCTTAATATATATGCCGTGTCTCAATTTCTATCTTTTGTCTGTCTCATAACTAAAAACTCCACAATTCACAACTTCCCCAAACACACACACATTCAGATAGCGAAATGAATGAGAGCTCACTGGCGCCTTCTATCTGACCTTGCCACTGATACCACAGCCCTGTTTCACTCTCTTCCCGCCTCAACCATTTCAAGCCTAGTTTTGAAATTCTGTGTCCCATCAAACACAGTCAAACACACATTTGCATCTCTTGCTCCTTAGTGACTCTAATTTAGGGAAACCGCAATATTCAATTTCCCATTTCATTAACATGTTTGGTCAGCCTTCGACCAGCCATTACATTTTGAAGCAGAAAACAATGAAATCGTATTTTTGGTAACACTTTATTTTACAGTGTTCTTGTTATACATATATAGTAATAACAGTAAATTATGCATAATTACATGCAACTAGCCCTAAACCAAAATCCTAAGTACTTAATATTACTCTGTACTTAAATGTATAATTACACTGTAATAAAGAAGCCTTAAAATAAAGCGTAAATGTATTGTTTTACTTTTTTAATAAATATTTTTTAAATGTGAATGAGCAACCAGAGGCTGTGCATTGCTAAAATGTTAAATTGAGAATCTAAAACTCATTCAAACCATGGTAAAAATCAATGCAAAACTTTAGTGGCTTATTGATTTAATCTGCAGCTACACCTAAGATAAGGCACCCAGTTTTAAATTGAAAGTTACATATATAATATTAATAATAGCTCTTATATAATAATTTATTAACAGTAATAACATTATAATTGATTTAGAAATCAAAAACATTTATTAGTATCATTGTTATTAACAAAAATAATAATTATATTAGCATTTACAATGGCTTCAAACGCAGCTCATGAAAGTTATTTAAGTTATAATCGTGTTTATTTAAAACATTATCTCATTTGTAAGGCCATGAATGCTGAACAGAAGCTCTGTAGCTTTTTTTTTTCCTTCTTCTCGTAGTTCTGTGGTACTCGGCTAATTAAACCACATTCTCCTTTGTGTAATTTGTTCATTCTGCTGTACCGAGCAAAAGCCCAGATGAATATGCGTGCCGTGTTTCATAAGAGAGATATGAGCCCCTCATGTCCCTGTTCTTATCTCCCTTGCAGCCGCTTGAATTTCCACCGACGTAATTATGTGACGTGGCCGAGGCTTTAATGGTTTCATTTGGTCATGTAATTTCTTTTCCACCTGTACACATTCCTGAGAAGACTCCAAGATATGTGAGAGTGAATTTCAAAATGAGCTTTTCCCTCAGAGCCTTTCTCTTGTCAGATTATCTACCTATCAGCATTGCAAGTTATATTTTTATTCCAGTTGGGAGATTATAGTCTGAACTGAATACTCACAAACACGAGTGTGAATCAGTCTAATGCATCTGTCCAGATCTTAATATGACTTCATATGACTTCAAAAACAGTTCGTAAGAATGACTTGAATACACCTGTTCTATGTTTTTAATCTTTTAATAATTTTTTATATTTTTTAAGGACAGAGTCAAAAATTAATAACCAACCCACTAAAAGGACACAATATTTTCATTGAAAGTAAACCTTAAATGGTTTGATCGATTAAAATCGATTAATCGCTATTAATCACGCTCAAAATAAAGGTTTGTGTTTACATAACGTGTGTGTGTGTACTGTGTAAAATTATAAATACACACACATACATGTATATATTTAAGAAAAAATGCTATATATATATATATATATATATATATATATATATATATATATATATATATATATATATATATATATATATATATACACACAGTATAAACATTCTACATATATACATATGTATCCAAATATACATAATAATTATACACAGTACACAAATATATTATATAAACACGACATGAAGATAACTACTAATATTAATGAAAATAAGCTATTATTTAAAAGGTTATTTATAACACCATTAAAGGGATAGTTCACCCAAAAATGAAAATTAGCCCATGATTTACTCACCCTCGAGTCATCCTAGGTGTATATGACATTGTTCTTTCACACAAATAAAATCGCAGTTATATTAAAAATGTCCTGGCTCTTCCAAGCTTTATAATGGCAGTGGCTTGTTGTCTCATTTATGAAATTCATAAAAGTGCATCTATCCATCATATAACTGCTCCACACGGCTCGGGGTTAATAAAGGCCTTCTGAAGCGATGTGTTTGTGTAAGAAAAATATCCATATTTAAAACTTTACAGACTAAAATAACTAACTTTATGGCAAAAGAGTAACCCCTGATCCTTGAACACTTGACGCATGCGTATTTAAGAACGCAGAAGCGCAGAGGACAGAGCAAAACAAAACACCGGGCATGAATTAGAGTCTAAAATGAGAATTATTAAAGATTTTGATATATAAGAGAAGAGGGGCTTGAGTTTGTTTCCCAGCCCTATCCAAAAGAGGCGTCAAAGCGTGCGATGCTCCTGTACATCGCGTCAGGGGTTACTCTTTTGCCGTAAGTCGAATTGCATATCGCTGACCGCCGGAAGTTAGTTACTTTAGTCTATAAAGTTTTAAATCTGGATATTTTTCTTACACAAACGTGCCACTTCAGAAGGCCTTTATTAACCCGCTGGAGCCGTGTGGAGCAGTTATATGATGGATAGATGCACTTCTATGGACTTCATAAATGAAACAACAATTCACTGCCATTATAAAGCCTGGATTAGCCAGGGCTTTTTAAATATATCTCCGATTTTATTTGTCTAAAGAAGAAAGTCATATACACCTAGGATGGCTTGAGGGCGAGTAAATCATGGGGTAATTTTCACTTTTGGGTGAACTAACCCTTTAAGGTCCTATATAACACTTTCAAAGCATGGTTCTTTATGGAACCTTATAAAAAGGGTTCTATTTAGCACCAAAAAGGGTTCTGCTATTGTTACAAGCTGAAGAACCCTAATTTCGGAAATGTTTAGAGCTATTTTTCTTAATCCCACGCCAAAATTCAAGCCCTGTAACACCAACAATATTCATCCGGAGCAAATGAAACGAGTGAGTAAGGGGAGGCAGGTTTGTGTGTCGACTCGCTGTCGGAGAGATGGGAGAGAGTAAGAAAGCGCAGCTGATATCGTGTATCTGTTCTGCGGAAAATGAGTATTAGAAGCGATTTTTTTTTGGGGGGGGGATTTGTATTGGAATTTCAGTATTTTATGCACTTCGTTTATTACTTCAGATGCCTTTTTAAAAGACTACAATTGAAAAATGTATATATATTATATATAAAATTCACCTCACCAAAATTACACCCACATTTGGCAGGTTGGCCGGTGTTAATGTCAAGCCCTGAATGTTACTAAAAATGTAAATGTTTTGGTTTAATATCTAATTTAGGGGAATTCCTACAGAACTCAGGTGGAATCGTATGTGAGCGTTGGAGATCTGTATGCCTGCTAGAATCACAGGTGCAAAAAAGGCCCTTCAGTCACATCAGCGCTCGTCTGCCATTAGGACGGCAAGGTTCCCCGGTGCATCTGTCGAGCGGTGTTATATTGACGACAATGTGCAGGCAATAACAGGGGAGCGCTTATGGACCCCTGACAGGGTACCGAAGGCCCTCGCTGTCAAAGGAGGACTGCTGTTTCTCCTCAAAGGAGAGCGACAGACCCTTCCAAAGTGAGAGGCTTTTATCCTGCATCTTTGAGCGCACGCAAGAGAGAGAGAGAGACTCACACTTGATTCCCAGCGGCCCTCGCTGATTTATATGCTACAATGCGTTAGTGCCGTGCACTCGAACTCTCTTTGAGGCAGCGCTAAAGACCCGCCGCTGCCTTTTCAACCCCGCTGCCTCCTAATGGAATTTACTGGCTTTAAAAAGCATCACATATTCCGAATGATAACATGCCATTGAGTGATATCTCTTATAGATTAAAGTCAATCTCTGTGGTACTCTCAGAGGGAAAAAAAGGAGGAGAAAAAGAGAAACAGACTGAATGCGTGGCGTTAAAGTGAGCGTCAAACACACATTGGACCCCTGTGTGTGTAACAATAAATGAGTTGGCATTTCATCATATATACATAAATCAGTAAAAGATGAACCACCGACAGGAATGTTTATTTAAGAAAGAGAGCGAGTTTTTTGGTATTTATGTTCATATATTATCAAGGTATTTGCTAGAATATGAAAAGATGTAAGGAACTCTGTCAATATGAGATGAGAGGGGTGTGTTAAGATTTTATTTAAGGGTTTCTATGAATAAAAATAAAAATAAAAAACTCCCAGTGATAATTCAAAACGATGCTGAGACAACAAAACAAAAATATAAAAAAGCATCTTTCTAAAATGACAGATATTTAAAAGTAGATGTGCACTCTGACAGAATATATTTTCTGCAATAAGTAGATTGAAGCCTGTTTCCACCACATGGTAAAAAAAGTAAAAAAAAAAAAAAAAAAATTCCACTCCAATATCGCAAATTGTGAAATATAAAGTCACAATTAAGAGAAATAAAGTTGCAATTGTGAGGAATAAAGTGAATAAACCGAATAAAGATATCAGTTATATCAGTGCACATGATTGAACAGCAGCTACGCTAATTATTTTCCTGTTCTGTTTTATCTCGGGATACTCATCCTGAGGTAATCTAGAGAGTCCATCAGCTCCGGTCTGGATCCAGCCTCTCATAAAGACTGCAGATGACCAACACCTGTGAAGAGACGACTCCAACTCCTGCGAGGACTTCAGATGATGCAGCTCTGCATCAACACGCACCCATGCTCATTTCTGTATACCCTAATCATTAACAACATGTACTCTTATTCAATTTTTGTGCCTTCCATTAATTATTATATTGCATTGTTAGCTAATCTGTGTGCTTTATGTACATTTCTGACATACATAACGTGGACAAATCACTTTAAATTGTAATGTAGACGCCTGCATTTTCTGTGAAGCTGTTTTGAAACGATATGTATTGTGAAAAGCGCTATACAAATAAATGTGAATTGAATTGAATAAAGCATCAATTATGAGGAAGTCACAATTGTGAGAAATAAAATATCAAATATTAAGTATAAATATCGGAAATAGTCAAAACTAAGAGAGTTGCAATTGTGAGATATAAAGTCTCACTTACAAGAAAGATGGAATTGCAAGTTATAAAGTACCAGTTATGAGAAATAGTCACAATTGTGAAATATTGCTCAATTATGAAGAATAAATTTGCAACTGTGAGTTATAGGGCCCTATCATACACCCAGTGCAATGCGACGTCATGCATGACGCAAGTGTTTTTTTTGCTAGTTTCAGCCCGACGCAGTTCTCATTTTCACATCCAACGCCACGTTGTTTAAATAGCAAATGCACTCATGCCCATCTGTTCGCCCATGGGCATGCTGGTCTGAAAACGAGGTGTGTTCAGGCGCATTGTTGGCATGTTGCTATTTTGAGGCAACTGAAAATGACTGCGATATTGACCAACAAAAACCTGGTCTAAAGTCAGTAGCGCAGTATTTAAAGGGTGTGTTAGTAATTTGAGCCTATAGGTGGGTGCACAACGCGCGTCCACTCTGCTTATTACACACACAGGGATGCGCAGCAGCACACAAACATTTTTAAATATTAAAAATAAAAGGATTACAATGTAAAAGATTATTATTGTGTACATAAATATATGCCTACATGTCAAAATGGATAGTCATTGCATGTATCAGAATGACCTATTTGCAGTAATGATGAATGAAATTGACTACTTATTTAACCAGTCGTGGCAATGTACACATGTATTTAAACTGACTCGTCAGGTTGAGGGTGTCTACACTCGCCTAAAGGATTATTAGGAACACCTGTTCAATTTCTCATTAATGCAATTATCTAATCAACCAATCACATGGCAGTTGCTTCAATGCATTTAGGGGTGTGGTCCTGGTCAAGACAATCTCCTGAACTCCAAACTGAATGTCAGAATGGGAAAGAAAGGTGATTTAAGCAATTTTGAGCGTGGCATGGTTGTTGGTGCCAGACGGGCCGGTCTGAGTATTTCACAATCTGCTCAGTTACTGGGATTTTCACACACAACCATTTCTAAGGTTTACAAAGAATGGTGTGAAAAGGGAAAAACATCCAGTATGCGGCAGTCCTGTGGGCGAAAATGCCTTGTTGATGCTAGAGGTCAGAGGAGAATGGGCCGACTGATTCAAGCTGACAGAAGAGCAACTTTGACTGAAATAACCACTCGTTACAACCAAGGTATGCAGCAAAGCATTTGTGAAGCCACAACACACACAACTTTGAGGCGGATGGGTTAGAACAGCAGAAGACCCCACCGGGTACCACTCATCTCCACTACAAATAGGAAAAAGAAGCTACAATTTGCACGAGCTCACCAAAATTGGACAGTTGAAGACTGGAAAAATGTTGCCTGGTCTGATGAGTCTCGATTTCTGTTGAGACATTCAGATGGTAGAGTCAGAATTTGGCGTAAACAGAATGAGAACATGGATCCATCATGCCTTGTTACCACTGTGCAGGCTGGTGGTGGTGGTGTAATGGTGTGGGGGATGTTTTCTTGGCACACTTTAGGCCCCTTAGTGCCAATTGGGCATTGTTTAAATGCCACGGCCTACTTGAGCATTGTTTCTGACCATGTCCATCCCTTTATGACCACCGTGTACCCATTCTCTGATGGCTACTTCCAGCAGGATAATGCACCATGTCACAAAGCTTGAATCATTTCAAATTGGTTTCTTGAACATGACAATGAGTTCACTGTACTAAAATGGCCCCCACAGTCACCAGATCTCAACCCAATAGAGCATTTTTGGGATGTGGTGGATCGGGAGCTTCGTCCCCTGGATGTGCATCCCACAAATCTCCATCAACTGCAAGATGCTATCCTATCAATATGGGCCAACATTCCTAAAGAATGCTTTCAGCACCTTGTTGAATCAATGCCATGTAGAATTAAGGCAGTTCTGAAGGCAAAGGTCAAACACAGTATTAGTATGGTGTTCCTAATAATCCTTTAGGTGAGTGTATATTCCTCCATGTAAATAGCGAATCCGCCATGGTGTGAGCGCAACTGGCTTTTAAAGGGAATGGGAGATGAGACTCTGATTGGTTTATAGCACATTACGCCCAAAACACACCCATGACTCATTAAGAGACTAGCTACAACCCTTTTGGACCATGTGCTGTGCGTGCTGACCATTTTTTCTGTCATTAAGCTAGCAAAAGTGGATTCGGACACGCCCTAAGTGCACACTATGTGCTTTAGACCATTCGCTTAGATCGTTAAAATAGGGCCTATAAAGCTGCAATTAAAGTGCATAAAGTGTCATCTGGGCTAGTTTCTCATCTGGGCTAGTTTTATATATATATATATATATATATATATATATATATATATATATATATATATATATATATTTGTGGCAAATGTAAAGGCCCTTTGGCATTTTAAAGTAACTCAAGATATTTTGTTGTAAATTCAAAAGTAATGTGATACTTTACTAATTACTTAAAGTAATCCGGTTACATAACTCACGTTACTTGTAATAAGTTACGCCCAACACTGGTAGCAACTGTAAGTTATAGTTGCAATTATTAAGAAATAAAGTCGCAACTGTGCAATATAAAGTTCCAATAAAAAGAAATAATTGCAAATAAAGTTACAACTGTGAGTTATAAAGTGTCAAATACAAGAAATATTCGGCTTTGGCTGTGACTCTGGAAGATTTGGAGTTAAGCTTTTCATTGAGAAAAGAACAAAGAACGGCACTGAAGTCATTCTTAAAAAAGGAAGATGTGTTCGGAGTTTTGCCGAACGGATCAACTACGTCACCTTCTTCGTTGCTCTGGTTGGTTGTAGCGCTATCCCATTGCGTGCAGAGGGAATTTAAATGACAACCGTTTATCCCGCCCCTCGGATTGAGCCCTGCCAATGGTGTGTTCCCAGAACCAACATCTTGATGTGGGTCTGACTTGTCAGGCTAGTAAGATACTGTATAAAGTTGCAATTATAAGAAATAAATATGCTATTCTGAGATAAAAAGTCCCAATAGTAATAAATAGTTGCAATTGCGATATATAAAGTCACATTCGTAATAAACAGGCACATCTGTGAAAACATTGTGATATATTGTGTAACTAAAGTCACAGATGGTTTCATAGAAAACTAGTGTGCATGATGATGATGGGGCGATTCATATGTAGAAATAAAGCATATGTTTGAAACCTAGTTCACCAGTTCAGTGCAGTGTGACAACACAAGGAAATCAAGCCTCCAAACCAGCACATCCTGAACTGAGACCACCAAGCAAAGATGGAAATCTAAGTGAATGGCAAGGGACGGACCAGTACAACGAACATGTGTGCAATTATTATGCCATTTGCCTCCACAGGATGTGGGTTTGGGGCAGTTCCAGGTATGATTTCTCTGATTTTCTGCCAGAAACCTGGAAGCTTGGTGTCATATACAAGTTTGAGGATCAAAATAAGTTTGTTTTAATTGTGCAACAGTCGAATGGCCAACTTTTTTTTTTGTGTATAAATGGACGTGGAAGGCCTTGTGTTTCACTCAGCATCTGGCTGTGATCCACCGCCCAGCCCTCGGTTCAATCCTGTCGAGAACTTGAGCAGACCCTGACTATGCAACTTCTAAAACACAGGGACATCCTGAAAGCTGCTGACAGAGAAAACAGCCGTCGACAACGAGTCAAGAAGCTTGCCCTACAAAGTCTAAAAGTTTAGGGCTCATAGCAACAGCTTGAAAAAGTGTGGTTTGGAAAATTACGCAACACGCTGGGCTCGACAATACAGATTTTATTTCTGCATGTCCGGTCAGGCCAGCATTTCAGATGTTTAAATGCCCTCCCAATGTTTTCGCTGGATACACCACAAAATATCTGTAGTTTAAAAATTATTTAGGTAACACTTTACAATAAGGTTTCATTAGTTAACACAAACTAAGAATGAACAATACTTAGTTCATTTCTACATTCACTAATACATTATTCAAATCAGAAGGTGTATTTGTTAACATTAGCTTTGTGAACATGAACAAATAATGAACAACTGTATTTTTATTAACTAACATTAACAAAGATGAATAAATACTGTAACAACTTTAATGGTCATTGATATTGTTAATGCATTAACTACTGTTAACAAATGAGACCTTATTAAGTGTTACCATCATTTAAAATAATTACATTTCATAATTTGATACATTTTATAATTATAAATTAAATAAATTAATTAATTGTATTTAAATATGTGTGTAAATTATGCAACTTTTGATATATCATTTAATATAAAATGTAATATAAAAATATTTCAGATAAATTATAAATGCATAAAACAAAAATAAAACAAAAATGTACAAAGAAAATGTGCAATAACATCTGGAAATGATACAGCTGTAATTCCGGTGCAGTTTTATACTAGCCCTTCCACTTTTATCATAAATGTATTTTTATGTAAAATTGTATATTTTAAATTTATATTTATATTTTTGTGTGTGTTTGAAAAATTACACAATATTTAATGTATAATTATTATAATTATTTCAACAGATTTATATTTAAATCTTTTAATTAAATGTTACATTTTCTTTACAAAAAAATATGCTTGGAATTATAGAGTTTTAATTAAAAAATATATATATTATTTTATATATATATATATATATATATATATATATATATATATATATATATATATATATATATATATATATATATATATATATATATATATATATATAAACATGCATGTGACATGCATGCAAACACTGTGCACAAAACATGTGAACAAAACCTTTTATTTTGGATGTGATTAATCGTTTGACAGCCATAATATATATATATATATATATATATATATATATATATATATATATATATATATATATATATATATATATATATATATATATATATATATATATATATATATATCAGTCAGATTTAACTTACATTTTTTATTAAATGTTACGTTTTCTTTACAAATAAAAAATATGCTTGGAATTATAGAGTTGTAATTAAATGTATATATATATATATGTGTGTGTATTTATATATATGCATAATAATTATACATACAAAGTAAACACAACCTTTTATTTTGGATGCGATTAATTGTTTGATAGCCATTATATATATATATATATATATATATATATATATATATATATATATATATATATATATATATATATATATATATATATATATATATATATATATATATATATACATCCAGATTTAACTTACAATTTTAATTTTTAAATTTTTATTTTATTTTTTTTTATAAGCTCAGAGTTATAGTTGTAAATGATGGAATATGCTGCAAAATGTTACTGATCAGTTATTTTTGGTTTACTATTCCAAATGCTATCAGGACTAAAATCACAAATCATTTGTGCGATTTCGACAAAAGCTCCATCTAAATCTATGATAGCCAGCTATGTAATTTCCCTCTGTGATCAGTTTAAATGAGGAGAATTTGCCAAAACATTACAGAAAACCAAATGTTTACAAATGTACTGCATGATCAACTTGCCCTAAGCTCTCTGACACTGACTTGAAGGTCATCCTTACACACAAATATAAAACACCGACATATTTTAAAACGGTCTTTTACCCTCTGCAACACACAGTGATACATGCAAAGCATTGTAACAAAAGCACCTCATATGCAAACAAAGCCAGAACAATAGAGCCAAATTTATCTTCTTCTCATTAAAACACACGAATGTAACCGCATACACACTGGCGAGAGTGTGCGCATGAGTTAACTAAGTGTACGAACAGGAAGACATGCCGGCCAGAGGCGCAGAGCCAGACAGACTGAGGTCTCTCTCTCTCCGTCATGGTGAGTCAGTTCAGCAGCGTGGTTCATGTCAGGACATGTTTCCCAGCAGCTGGCTCAACAGGACCTCTTATGCAATAAACAGAGAATCAGACAGAGTCAGAGAGAAAGGTAGGGAAAGATCCTCCAGTGCAAAGAAAGAGGGAAAAGGGGAAGAGATAGCAAAAAAGAGGGGTGGTTATGATTGGAAGAACTTCATATGGCATGGAGAACAGGACGAAGAGCAGGTGCAGCGGTCACATGCCCTTAAAGGGCACACACTTTCATCATGTATAAAAAGGCTTCGCCTTGCTGTAATGTGCAGTACGGTAGTTTATATCCAAAGGACATGAGCCGGTCACTACAGCTAAATAAACCGCGATAGGATAAATAAATGGACAATGATTTGATTTGGCATTATCTGATGACATGAGAAGAAGATGCGAGAAATGAAACTAGCCTAACTATTAAAACAGTTACCTGTGGTTATCATGCATATAAGAATGCCACGGGTGACCAATCAGAAAGACGTATTTGAACTGAACTGCATTTAATTACAATAAGCATTTAAAGTTCTGGCTGTCAGCTAGGTGTAATGTTTAACTTTCTGAATCTCATCTCTATACAATGATTTGATTGATTTACTTTGACGTTTTATCATTATAAGCATTGAGGGCAAAAAAAATGGTATTTGCAAACTTCCTTAATGTTTTTAATTTTTCCTCAAATGGGAAATATATATATTTTTTTATTTATAGTCATATAGTGTACACTGTATGTATACACCTATGAAATTATAATAATATAATATAATATAATGTAACATCACGTAACGCAACATAACAAGTCAAGAGGTTTAGAAAAAGGATAGATGAATATAATATAACATAACATAATGTAGCGTAGCGTAAGACAAGTGGTTTGGAAAAAGGATAGTTGAATATATTATATAATATAATATCCTTTAATGTAACGTGAACGTAACGCAACGTAACAAAAGACAAGCGGTTTGGAAAAAGGATAGATGAATATAATATAACATAACATAATGTAACGTAACGTAACGTAATGCAAGACAAGTGGTTTGGAAAAAGGATAGATGAATATAAAATATGATTAATACACTGTAAAAAGAAATATTTAAAAAGTAAGGTTGCCTTCAAATTTTGAGTTCATTGAAATTAAAAATTTGAGTTAATACAATGAACATTTTTGAGAGTTGATACCCTTTATTCAAATAGTATTAAAAGATTTTGTAAGCATATTGCGTAATTGTGTTTTATTTGTCATAATGCAGTGAAACATGCCAAATTGTGCTATTTTCACGATTTATCACATTTCAAATTATGTGGTTCAGATACAATATTTAGAATTTCTATTTATTAAACCCATTTCCTTCATTGTATTAACTCAATTTTTTTATTTCAATGAACTCAACATTTTAAGGCAACCAGGTTACTTACTTTTTAAGTTAAACCAACAATATTTTTTTTTTACAGTGTATAATTAATATAATATAATGTTATTTTAATCACTAAGAATCTAACAAAAAACTTCCATAATGTTTCTTTTTTCCTTATTTATACTCTCTCTCTCTCTCATATATATATAAAAATATATACACACACACACGTTTATGAATATAAAATAATATATCTATAAGAAATCTGTAATTGCTGATTCTGACTGGCTCTTCGTCAGATTGATACAAAACAGTATCTAGTTTACGAGTCTTTTAAACAAATCAATAGAGAAAACATGAAAAGATTGAATTTCTGTGTAAATCAGACATTGACACACTGATTGTTTTGTGTTTGCATGCAGCTCGCGAGGACAATTCAACAGAAAGACGTCTCCTTGCCAATGTTTGATAGTAAACAATCTCTTTAGCTCATCACATTGTGTAAAATCACATTCACGTTCACAACATGATATATTCCGCCGTGGTGACGCAGGTTAAAAAAAGCTTATCCTGCTCAATAAAAAGGCTCAATTAATGATTTCCTTCCATTTGTAGATTGTAAAAACCCACAGTTATAGTTTAGACCGAAGCATCGATTATCGCTATCAGTAAAACTTTGATCCGAGCTCAAGGGAATCCTCCGTTCACCTGTGCAGCGTCGCACCTACAGCCGGCGCAGCTGAAAACCATCTGCTGCGGTTGGAGGGAGCCGGACCGCCTTAACAAGTAGGCAAACTGTCAGGCAGGATTAATGCGCTACCTTAAACCTGAGTTAATAATAAATGAGATGTTTACTCATTCAGGGGGGAGCGCATAGATAACAGACCTCCAGACCCCTCCTTTAAGTGCCAAAAAGATAAATTCTGGTTAAGTGGGACCTGCCTGCCTGCATTATACCCACCTCCCCCTGCTCCCACCCCGTCATTACCAACAAAACAAGGGCTTTAGCCCACTTACTGAAGGGAAAGGTCAAATTACAAGCTCTTTTTTGGTTCCCATAATGAATATGCAGCTAACCAACGACGATTTCCCCAAACACAAGTAGGGTCAGCACCACAGACGCACACATAGTTCCATATGAAATCAGTTTTATTTATTTTTTCTGCAATTCATTCAAATTAGTGATTACAAAAATGTCTAAGTAATAGAAAAATTTATACAATTTAGCAAAAATGTATTAAAAGGTTTTTACGAAATCCATTTATTTTTTCCCCACATTTGTTGGGAAACATATTGTTTCTTCATAAAAAAATCTGGATTCTGTATTTACACTCAAATTATATTTCCTTTTATTTTTCCCAAATTCTTTGTTTTCCATTTTCATTGTTCTGGATTCCAATTTAATGGTTTCATTAAGTTTTAATAATCAAAAAGCATGCATATCTAATCAATTGAACGCATAAAACTTTAACAGATGAATCATTTATTAAAATGTTTACAATAATAAGACCCTATGAAATGTTTATTTATTTATTTATTTGGTGGTTATCAAACGAAAACAATAAATATTAACAGTTCAATAAATCTTTTAAAATGTACACTCTAAAAATGCTGGGTTAAAAACAACAATTGGGCAATTGGGTTGTTTTAACCCAGCGGTTGGGTTAAATGTTTGCTTAAAACAACCCAACCACTGGGTTAAAACAACCCAATCGCTGGGTTCGCCCATGTTTTAAACCCAGCATTTTTTAGTGTAAATACAAATTTAACAAACAAAGCAAACAAAGTGCTGCACAACAGATGTTTATCGTTAAAATTAAAACATGGGAAAAAAATTGTGATTCATTCAAAATAAAGTTTATTCATTTTATTTATTACTATAATTAAAATGATTCTGCGATTCCGTCCACGTTTATCCACATCACAGAAATCCTAAGACCCTACACACTGGACTACAATGCACTCCGTCCTGAAAAGCACTGTCCACACTTGATGTTTGTTCGGAAAGGAGAACCTTTGATATCTGGACGGTACATGAAGAGCAAAGGCAACACTCCTAATTCCCTATAAAGCCTGGATGATAGCTCCTGGATTTGAGGTGATCAGTCTCAGCTCCCCACCGTGCTTTACTCTTAAGACCGGTGGGGCGGCTTGAGCAGAACGGCGCGTCCGAGGTTCGGCCCCTCAGCTGCTGCTGATGCAGGCAGAAAATGTGGGAAAGAGACAGAGCAAAGGATTGCGCGAACGCCCTGAGAAAGCATAGAAATGTCTTACTCCGGCTCCTTCTTTGCATTCACCCTCGAAGGGGATTGAACTAATGAGCCCTACCGTTTTCCACTGGGGCCTTCCCAAGACAGCCCTTCTTCAGCAATTGGTTCCAAAGGGTTTAAAAAAAGGCGTCTGCCTCGAAGCTCCTATCTGTCTGCGAGATTACAAAGTAATAAAATAGATGGAGGGACAGAAAGGAGGCATAACATTGCACAATATTTGCAAACACAAGAGGTTCTTGTGAACAGCTTCACAAACAATGTGATCATTTACAGCACACACACACACACACACACACACACACACACATTCCCCAGAAACACCTCATCATAATAATCAGTCACTTGAATTTTACAAATTATATTAAGCAAATAACTGACTGATATTTTTAATTGAACTAAAGTATTTTAAAATTTTAAACGATACACAAAATAAGCTAATTATTAAAAATATTATAGATTTTTACTACACTCTAAAAATGCTGGGTTAAAAACAACCCAAGTTGGGTTGAAAATGGACTAACCCAGTGTTTGGGTTGTTTTAAGCAAACATTTAACCCAACCGCTGGGTTAAAACAACCCATTTACTGGGTTAAAACAACCCAATCGCTTAGTCTAATAAAGGGTTAGTCTATTTTCAACCCAACTTGGGTTGGATTTAACCCAGCATTTTTAGAGTGTTTAACAAAACTGTCATATAAAAACATTATTATTATTATTATTATTATTGAATATTTGTGAAAATGTCTAAATAGTCTCTCTAAATATATATAATATAATATAAAAATATAATATAATTAATATAATATAAATTAATATAAAATAATATAATATAATTAATATAATATAAAATAATATAATTAATATAATATAAAATAATTAATATAAAATAATATAATATAATTAATATAATAGTGTCTAAATATAACCGTGTATTATATTATATAATATTTTGACATTTTTACAAATATTCAATAATAATACTAATAATTATAATATTTCATTTATTATAGTTTTATTATTCATTATTGTCTAAAACTTATTTACTTTTTAACATTTATTTACATAACAATCAAGTAATTTAATTATATTTTATAATATATTATAAAATATTATTATATTATATCATATTATTGGTTATGACTGATGATACAGGTCATTGATGTTTTTAATTTAAATGTTCTGATAACCGATATAAAGTAGTCTAGTAAATCTAATAAATAAATAAATAAGTAAAATGTATTATTATTAATTATTTTATCAGATTAACAATAATAATAATAATTATTATTATTATTATAAAATCTACATTATATTTCTCAGCAATGAGGTGGTAATGTTGCAGTTTTTTTGACGTAATGAAACCGCACAGATGCAGACACTTCACATTTGAACAATCTCTTTTTTTTTTTCAATGTGTCAGTTGAAAATTGTGTAATGCACTCCTACGGTAGCCATGGATACTACATGCATTACAACTTTATTCATTTGGCAGACTTACATTCCATTCAAGGTACACATTACTGTAATGTAACGTAATAACTAAGTAACTAATGAGGAGTGTGTGTTTAACCACTAAACAGCCTCAAATGTCCAGGCACAATCTCAGTTGGCAAAGGCCAAAGAACCTAGTTTCACAGACGTCCCGTTTTGAGTTGCTGCCGCTTCCGTTACAGCCTGACCACAAACTGAAAAACAGCCTACACAAAAATCCCTGTCAGAAACAAATGTCGGATTTCCCAGGCATCAGTCAGCACAAAACAATTTCAACAAAGTCCAGCGGGACCTGAAAATGTGACGAGGCGTGCGCCGCTCCGAATACCACCCCTTTCGCTAGCAACAGAGATGTTTTCCAGGCAACCATTCACAAATAAACCATTCAGAGCCTGAATCACTCAGTGAAGAAGGAGAGAAAACACTTGGTGTCAAGGCTCTTTATCTATGATTGCAACAAATTAAATACGTTTTTTTTTTTTTTAAAGAAACTGCTTTGATGGAAGAAGCCCCATTGTTTCCTGCCGTTACTGTCCAACCACTAACGCATGCAATCATTAAATTACAAACTCTATAAAAGATTTTGCGAACGACTGCCCCGACGCATCTCCGTCCCCTCCTCGCGAGTGTGTGGTCTGCAGAGAAACGCTTCTTTTATTCATATTTGTTATTTGGAGCTCCTCGGAGGGGGAACAAGGGCCTGTGTACCAGGCAGATCTGCTTATGCTCCGCCACGCTTCCTCTGTTCTCCAAAACAGCCGTGGCACGCCGCAGTGTGTCTGGAGAGTCTGGGGGGACGATAAGCGAGACACTTCTCTAATGACTGCCGCGCTTGGCGCAATGAATCACTTTTTCCTGAAAACATGTCCTCTAGTCCTCCATTTGCCAAACGCTACCAAGTCAACCAGGGACCAAAAGAGCTAATACTCTGAGGTCTACCTGCTGGTATAAATCATTAAAGCACTTCCTCCTCCGAGATAATGGAGCGGTTTGTATATTTCTTATAGCACAAAGGAGCAGGAATTGTTCCCTCCTTGCCACTTTCATTTGCCTTTTTAGAAGCAAATTTAAGTTGGTTGAGTTTTAACATCGAACGAACAGAATGGCTAATACTGTATACTGTATAAACACGTGATGGAGAATTAAAGCTCAGAGGACAAACTAAACATATAGTGTGAAAGATTAATAATTTACAGACTTTAAATTAAAACTAAAAGTGCTCTAAATAAAATATTGCTGCAGTGTTACAAAGTCTTGAACAGCGTTCTGAAAATCAAAATAATCAATTTCATCTTTCACGTTCACTCTCGGTCCATTTCAGGGGTTTGATTGCAAGAATGTTGGCTTAGACATAATAGGGCATTTACAGGCCTCTGGAATTATGTGCATGAGACTGTTAGGTTTGAATTGAAATGTGATTAAGTTCTTTGAATATTATGTTATATATTAATAAAGTAGATGACTGACATTTTAACACTGACATCATTAAAGGGTTAGTTCACCCCCCAAAAATAAAAATGATCCCATCATTTACTCAACCTCAAGCCTTCCTAGGATTAAATGACTTTCTTCTTCAGCCAAACACAATCTGAGTTATATAAAACATCCTGGCATTCAAGCTTTATAATAGGAGTAAATAGTAACTTTTTGAATTTTGAAGCCCAAAAAGTGCATCCAGCCATCATAAAAGTAATCCACGCAGCTCCAGGGGGTTAATAAAGACCTTTTGAAGCAAAACGATGCATTTTTATGAGAAAAATATCCATGTTTATAACTTCATAAGCTTCCATTAACGTCCATATGCGAGTCTAGTTCTGTCTGATGAGTGACCTCTGACTCAACACATGACGTATAGAGTGGTGCAGGTATGACATCACTTTGTAGGCCAAAACACAGAAGCGAGTTAGCATTTTAGCACTTCCGGTTCCATCGTGCCGAAGTCAATGTTTTTTTTCAATAAGGTCTGTGGTGAACACAAGCTCAAGACACTTTCATGTTTTATTCTATGACATAAAATAGATCAGTATTACCCCACTCATGATTTTTTGAAGCCACTTGTTAGCAGTTGCTAACAAGTGGCTAAATGGGACTACAGAGGCTGTCTGGGAGATTCAACGTCATCAGGCCGAAAAGGTAAGCCCGGTTCACTTTTATAGCCTCGTTATGCTCATATTTGTGCTCTTATAAACTATTCTAACTCAAACGTTCTAGGAAATGTTTTTATGTAAAAACTGAAAGAGTTGTCGCAAGCTTTGTAATGGTGACGTTGAAGTCTAGCGACCGTGGTGTAGTCCGTTTATAGCCTACCTTTAGCTTTTTACTTCTTGCATTTAGGCTTCCAAATTTATAAAAGTCGTGGCAATAATCTTTATGGACAAAACGGGCAAGTATCATAAACTTTTGTTGATCACAGAGCTTGTTTTAAGCGCTAATCCAAAAACCTGTGGGAAAATCCTATTGGGTTCTTGTTGTGGGAACCAGTGCGAGGCTAACTGCCGGTTGGAGTACAAAATGATGTCATACCTGCACCACTCTATTAACGAACGCGGAAGCGCAGAGGATAGCGCAAAACAAAACACCGGTCACGAAGTAGAAGTCTAAAACAAACATTTTTAAAGAGAAATATAGGAGGAGCTTGAGTTTGTTGCCCAGCCCTATTTGTTTGAAACGTGAGAGGTGTCTACTCTCACTTAAGCTCACGCTACTCCTACATCATACGTCGGGTCAGAGGTCACTCTTTCACAGGAACTAGACTCGTGTACGGACGTTACTGGAAGCCAGTGATTATAGTTTATAAAGTTATAAATATGGATATTTTTTTCTTACATTGTTTCGCTTCAGAAGGCCTTTGTTAACCCTCTGGAGCCGTATGGATTACTTTTATGATGGATGGATGCACTTTTTTGGGCTTCAAAATCTCAGTTACTATTCATTCAAATTATAGAACTTGGAAGAGCCATAATGCTTTTTTTAATATAAGTCTGATTGTATTCATCTGAAAGAAGAAAGTCACCTAGGATGTACACCTAGGATGGCTTGAGGGTGAGTAAATCATGGGATAATTTTGGGGTGAACTAACCATTTAAGGCCTGGTTTCAGAGACATTAGTAGTAGTAGTAGAATTAGTAGTATTAAATAATGCATATTTAATATATAATATAATACAAAATATGTGTCTAGATCAAAAAGATTATCAATGTTCTTCAGAATGCTCACCTTCAGGAATTAGACAACACGGAACATCTTAGGTTTAAACTTTAGAGTTTGATTTAAACGTTTGATTATTTCTGTGACTCAAATCATAGTGAAACAGAGATCAATATTTTCAAAAGCATGAATTCCCCGGAGGTGCTACAAAGTACAGTTTGTTTATAATGCGCATTATGAATGCAAATATCTCTGGATTTTCGGAGTCTGAGTTCCCTTTTCACTACTTCTTGGTCCAACTTAAAGAGACTTTAAGTGGGATTTAAGTGTGAAAGTATAGAACAAACTAAACAGGGGCGCGTTTAGCCCAGTTTGTTTCTGGTATATTTATAAGAAACAGACACAGTGACATGATCGTGCTTATGAAATGTGTATGGCAGGGAGACACCAGCATGTGTACAGTGACCTCAGCATTTCTCCCTCATTAACTGAGCAGCGGTTCCTGCCCTATGTGATGAATTTCCTCCCATCTGATAGATGATCTTACATTTGTCATGAATGCAAAACACAACTGATTTTGATTCAGCTCCATGTTAATTACATCTAATTTGATTTTAAAAGTCATGAATCATAATACCGCACCCTCTATTCGACTGCTCTCGCTCTTTGAGAGACTCTGAAACAGGCCTCATTTCTTCTCCCAGAGAGAGCTGTCTGTTTTCTTTCTACAATACTGTTTGCGTTTTTTCGTTTGTCTGTGAAAAAGCGCATCAGTGCGCAGAGAAAGCGGTTATGCGATTGAAACCCGAGCTGTGTCTGGGGCACGACGTTGTGACTAACCAATTAACTCTCTCGTTTTTTTGCCTGCCTCTGTCGAGGAGGGCCAGAGAGACTTGGTAGCAGTGATATGACTGGTGTCGGAGAGCACATCAAAGCGGGAGGCCTGGGAGAGGCCCGCCGTTACCTTTGAACATTGGAAGAGGATTGGAGGGACAGCCAGTACTCTTCAGGCTAGACACAGATCACAGGCTGAGCAGGCGCCCCGGCACATGCTCTTGCACCATGCTCCGTTTCAAAGGCGCCCTAACAATCCGGTCGTCGAGCCAACGCGTGATCTTTCTCTTGTTCTCTCAAAGGGACTTGCAGAGGAGTGCCGAGAATAGGTGTTGGTAGGAGATGGCCTTCAAAACTGATCTGGAATATTATTATTTTTTTTAAAGTTGTGTTAAGGTGCAGTCACATTTATCGTCACTTGGCGAAATCTTGTAATTCTTCAATAAGAATCCACGTAATCAAGAGTTTCGTATGAGGCCAAAAAAGCTCACCACACATATTTTGCTCAAGTCTCTAAACTATTCACAATGAAACGTTTTTGCACGAGAATTTTTTCTAAAGCAGCCGCAGCTTTAGAGGCTCGTAATCATGCATCTGGGACAAGAGTAAAATGCTGTTTGTCATCAAATAAGCCACGACTCAACAACATTTGTGACCCATGCTGGCAAAATGAGTCGGAATGTGCACAGCCTAATTACGAGCTACAGACAAAACAAGTCAAATATGTCGATTTTGGTCAAATTTGAGGTTTTCACCAAAATTAGTTCATTAAGCCCTCGTCTAGTGATCCCAATGCACCGAATAGTAACTAAACATCTAAAATGATCTTTATTTGTATGTTTTCTGAGAGGTGTACCTTCCTAAATCTTTCTTTTGTTTTAATAATCCATGAAAAATTGCAGTTTTTCTCTGCTCGCTTCTCGACGGCTGGTGCTTCCCCTTAGCACAAGTTTGTTATTGTTCTTGTAAAGCACAGCATTCCAACTTTGTTAAAGGGATACCCTCAAGCCATCATAGGTGTGTATGACTTTCTTCTTTCAGATGAACACAATCTGAGTTATATTAAAACATATCTTCCAAGCTTTATAATGGCAGTGAATGGCTGTCCTGATTTTGAAGTCCAAAAAAGTGCATCCATCCATTATAAAAGTAATCCATACAGCTCCAGGGGGTTAATAAAGGCCTTCTGAAGTGAAGAGATGCATTTTTGTTAGATAAATATCCATATTTAAAATGTATAGCTTAAAATAATTAGCTTTCGACAGATGGCCGTACGCATTGATTTACAGCGAAAGAGTGACCCCTGACCTGACCCATGACGTATTGACGAACATGGAAGCGCAGAGGATAGAGCCAAACTGAACACCGGTCACGAATTAGAAGTCTAAAACGGGAATTTTTAAAGAGAAAAGTCAGATTTTGATATAAAAGAAGAGGAGCTTGAGTTTGCTGCCCAACCCTATTTGTTTGAACCACGAGAGGCGTAAAAGCTTATGCTACTCCTACATTGCGTCAGGGATTACTCTTTTGGTGTAAGTCGTCTAGCGTAGGCCGTCTGTTGGAAGCTAGTCATTTTAGTTCATAAAGTTCAAAATCGCTTTTCTTCAGAAGGCCTTTATTAACCCCCCGGAGCCACGTGGAGTACTTTTATGATGGATGGATGCACTTTTTTGGACTTCAAAATCAGGAATGCCATTCACTATCATTATAAAGCTTGGAAGAGCAATGATTTTTTTTTAAATATAACTCTGATTGTGTTTGGCTGAAAGAAGAAAGTCATATACACCTACGATGTCTTGAGGTTGAGTAAATTATGGTATAAATTTCATTTTTGGGTGAACTATCCCTTTAATATTCATAGCACATTCTCAATGGCATGAGTCTGAACCAATGAAATGTGATTTTCAAACTGATGCTGATGTAAACAAAACAATCTTGCGATGACTGACAGATCCGAAGCATGCGCACAAAAACGGCTCTCAGACATCATGCAAGCGGTCTCATATATATACATATACACAGAATTACATTACATTATTACTTAAATGAACATTTTGGTTAGCTGTTGGGGAAAAACATCTGATGTGTAACGTTATATTAGATCCGCGCATTACAGTTGGTCTTAATATATTAGCTGTCGATTTCATTAATGTTAATCAAACAATTGTGGTATCATGGAAGAAAGTTGAACATATATTTTCCATATAGATATGGGTTTTGCCAAATTTGGTGTTATTACCAGGGATTTTAAAGTATGGTTGACGTGATTTTGTTAGGGAACCTTCAGAAAACTTTAACTAGATTTTTCTCAACATTGACTTGGCTGACTCTTATCAACTTCAAACAGGTGTAGCTCAGTCATTTTTTGTCTGATTCCAACAATTATACATCAATTTAAAGGTTTTTTTTTAATAGAGAATGTGAAAATAACAATAACTCATTTTGTGGAAATGCGCTCATTGTGACTCATTTTGCCAGCACATGCAACATGTTCTCTAACGGGTTCTCTAAAGCTATCAACACATTTGAGCCTTGGTGCTCACGTGGGAAATACAAGTTCAAATCTAGCCTGCAACATTTCCAGATTCCATTTCCGACTCTTTTCCAGTCCATATCTACTATGGAATTAATAAACATAGCTAAAAAGACTTCAGAGACTTTAGAAAGCTTCAACACCACAAAGAGAGCAGAACTGCCTCCAATTTAAAGTAGTTTCATTCCTACACAGCATATAAAAAAAGTCTCACAGCTAAACAATCAAGTACTGAGTCACCACAATACTAGAGCCCATTGTCCTTTAACAATGAAAGTACTTGGCACAAATGTACAATAAATCCACAAAATTGCATAATATTCTGTATTACACAAGTTCATCAGAATTAGTGTTTTGCTTATGCAGCCCCATCGATGACTAATACTGCCGTGTTATAGGCAGCCATTGAATTAATTCATATTCAGCATTTTTCCTAAAATGTGAACTGTCATCAGAAAGCTTAAATGGTCTTGCTGTGCAATGGGACTTGGATGGTGCGAATAACCAAAGTTAGCTGACCCTGTACTGTCTTCTGTATTCAATTACGTCTATCTCTCTACCACACAAAATATTAATTACTCTCATTACATTTCACACTCCTTCTGTTAAGAGTTCAGTAACAGCCGCAAAAGCTGGGATTTAACTGAGGCCTTGGTGATTGTTGCATTGTGAACATGTGTGCGCGGAGGTCAAGGGAGGAGAGTGTAATGTGATGTAATGATCTGTACTGAACAGCTAATCCCAAATGGAACACCTTCATATCTGACCTATTGCACATCGATACACACCTTGACTAGTATTCCAGTTCAAATCTCTTGCATTTTTGCTCTCTCTCAACTCACACACCTTAAGTGTCGTAACCTAATAGCTGCCATGTATCTTAATGTTTCTGTAGCAATCCTCAACAAAAGCTTTTGTTCAACTTCAAGGCCTTCCAGCAAAGCACAACTGCGTCGTTTCACTAACTCATAAGAGCAAGGTTTTTGTGAAACGAAGTTGTTTCAATTTTTCTGGAACAAATCATTTTCTTCCTTCTCCCATTTTTCCTCTGCCAGTTACTCATGAGACAATTATATCTTGCTTTACCTCAGAGAAAACCGACAAATTTAGCATATTCACGTTAGCATATACCACACAATGATTTCCGATTTTAATTGAAACGGGAGAGAAACGACTTCTGCTCCTCCCTGTGTTACAAAAACCAAGAAGTAAATCTAATCGTCTTGGCACAACCTGATCTTTTTCTAATCATCCGGCAAATTCTGACAGAAAAAGGCTTAAGTGGGCGAAGGTGTGTGAAACAGTTTATTAACACGGACGATTATCGAGTTAAGCAGAATGGAGAGAGAGGATGAGAGAGGAAGAGAGAGAAAGAGAGAGAGAGAAAGAGGGGGGAATGAGCTGGCAATTTGCTTGCTCTGTAGACTCTCATCTCCTCACATCTATGGAAAAAAAATGTGAAGAGGACTCCCAGGCTCACAATAAAGGAGAATACTCTCATTCACGCCCGCCAATTAAAAAGATAATTATGCAAATGTAGCATTTACTGAGTCAGCGTGTGGGCAGCCAGAGAGGCAGAGGGAGCGGCGGCGGCCAGAGGAGTAGGATTGACGCAAGTGTGCAGACATAAAAATCTCTAACACAAATGCACGTGGGTAATTCTTGTTTGGCGTAAGCACTCCTACCCACCACCTTTGATTACCTTAAACTAAAAAAAAAAATAACATCAAAAGCCACTAACCTAAACCTATGCTTGGAAAGCACACAGTGGTGGGCTTTAAAAATCAATTAGCATGCAAGCCCCGCCCACTCTGTCATCTATGAATGTAGCGGAAAGAGGCCCTCCGACAAGCCACCACCCACTGCCATTGTTAGTTTTGTTAAGAAGAGGATGCATTGGATTTGGAACATGCAAGCAGCATTTTGTATGTGTTGTCTTGACTAAATTTAACATCTCCATTAAACAAAGCACTAGATAGCTGGCAAAAGTCCTACATGCCAAGCACATCTTTGATATTTTCTTTAAAACTGTCGCTAGAAAAATGCTAGCTTGTTAACAAGCTTGCTATAATCGATTACCGGTACAAGCACTCTCATTACTACTTAGCAAGAGTGAGAAGAAACCATTTTGGTTTAAAAGGCTCACCGCTCCACAGATTATTCTTCAACAGCAAAGCTTCAAGTGTCTCAGTATGCTAATCACTCTGAAATGCTAATGAAACACAGAGAACTGACAGGATTTCAATACAATTCTTTTTTTTAAAGACAGTGAAACTCCTATCTTCTTACCCATTTCAAACAAAGCTTGGAAAGGGAAAAGAACAAGGGTAGAAATATTAGAAAAATGCATCAATCGCATCAAGTAACTGGTACTTATATCCAATTGGGCGTCAACATACTATTAGGAGTGTTAAATGTGTGGAAAAGTTAGTACTAGGACAAGCAAGAGCCATGAGATGACAGCACCACAGGACACAACCCTCTTATCCAAGCTTCCAACAGAATGACCTCTGATCTACATTAAGGGTATAGCCTGTGTCCTCTCTAAAGACACACTTAGAGCCCACTGTGTGCCTGGCATGGGTCACCGTAACTCCAAGTGATCCTTGTTCAAAGGCCACATTTGAACCTTGGGATCGAGTGGGAAAAGGAGTAAAAAGATTAGTTCACTTCAGAACTAAAATGTCCTGATACTTTACTCACCCTCAGGTCATCCAAGATGTTTATGTCTTTCTTTCTTCAGTCGAAAAAAAATTAAGGTTTTTGAGGAAAACATTCCAGGATTTTTCTCCATATAGTGGACTTGAACGGGCACCAGTTTCAATGCAGCTTCAAAGGGCTCTCTCTACACGATCCCAGCCAAAGAATAAGATAAGATTTTGCTAGATTTCCTGATAATTTACTCACCCCCATGGCACCCAAGATGTTTATGTCTTTCTTTCTTCAGTCATAAAGAAATTAAGGTTTTTGAGGAAAACATTCCAAATTGCACTGAAACTGGAATTTGGACCTTCAACCCGTTGGTACCCGTTCAAGTCCACTATATGGAGAAAAATCCTGGAATGTTTTCCTCAAAAACCTTAATTTCTTTTCGACTGAAGAAGGAAAGACATAAACATCTTGGATGACATGGGGGTGAGTAAAGTATCAGGACATTTTAGTTCTGAAGTGACCAATCTTTTAATGTTGAGGAGGAAAAGGACAAGCATTTGTTGAGAACTTGACATAGTTTTCCCTCAGAGAAACCAGAAAGTAGCTGCAGCATTTCAATTGGAGACCAATTGCTCCCTAGAGAATCAGTGCTCAAATACATACAGACAAGCTAAATTAATTGAAATCAGTCATCTTTAACATGTTAAATGATGCCTGGCACTGTTCTACCTTGACATAGGGGTTGTATGTTGAATATTAGAGAGGGTAATTACATGAGACATTAGGAGTTATTAAGTAACACTTGAAGCTGGCATGTGTTTCCACTGCTGTCACAACTCGGTAAAATAATTTTTTTTTTTTTTTTTTTTTCTGAGTGCGCAGTAGTGGATGGAGTAATGGAGGGCGGTTGTGCACCTTCACCTCACACTTTAAGCAATCTAGAGTCTCATTGACTAATTAGAGGTTTCTACCTGCTGTAGTTGGTGAGAGGGATGCATGTTATTACTGTATGACTCATGCGGGGAAAGCAAGGAAATATCCCAGAGTGATTCCTTTCCTGTCTTAAATACACATATGCCCACTTAGGTACATTAATCTCTTGCTTCTTCCGAAGTGCCATTGACACGCTAATAAAGAGACAGCTGCACTTCTGGCTCCACAATAAAAAGTGAGATCAGCCCTTCCTTCTCTATCCCACGCTGAGGGAAAGCTTACAGAAGTCAGCACTACTGCACTTGTTTGATGTTCTGTTGTATGGGGGTTCATATAGGGCGCTTAGATCAGCTTCCTGTCTGCTGAGGTGGAATCTTCTAGTTGGCAAACAAGTGAGGGATTTTGACATGCAGCATGTATTCAGAAAGCTCATGCGATAAAAGTTTGTATCCTTTGGACATCATTTGAAACTCATACTGTTGTACTTGTTAAAGGGTGTTCAGACTGAATCGTCAATAAAGTCAAAAAGTCAATAAGTCACTATAGCTATTCTTTCCCAACTTTGCTCAAGTTCAGCCCTGCCCCAAACAGCGCAATTGATGTGTGCTTCCAGTCTTAAATAGGGCTGGGCAAAAAAAATGATTTTTCGATTAATCGTTTTTTAAAATATGGTCGATTCAAAATCAAAAAAATTTTCCATATGTATTTCCTCAAACATTGAACATAAGATTAACCTAAATCTAATTACCAGTCTTCTCCACTAGATGTCACCTTCTTATTTGCCTTGCTCGATGTTACAAACGCGCGAGAGGCGTGCCTGTCGTTCATTCATTCATTCATTCATTCAAGCTTAAAATGGCGGCTTCCGGTGCGTTGTCGCCTTTTGTAATGCTGAGGTAAAATGCTGTGTAATACTACAAATCTGCAGAACCATTTGATGAGACATCATCACCCAGACGTTGCAACACCCCCACAGCCGAGCACACAAACGCTAAAAATAGATCACATACACGCGAATGCTTGCCTTGCATTATGATCAAACTTGAGCGTTCACTTAAGCATGTACGTTAGCCATTATAGACATATTCAAATCAACTGAGTCAATAATTCAAACCTAATAGCTTACATTATAAACAGATTTCCTCAAATTAAAGTTAGTCCACATAAGTCAACACGTTAAGGTATTGTTGTTCATTACCACGGCAACTACTTGTGTCCAGATATGAATGCGCTTCTCGTGAATGAAAAGTAACTGCACACATGACGGGCGGCAAAATCGCAAGAAAAGCTTGTTGTGTACTGAAAATTACTGAAAATCATCCAATATCCTTTTTATGTTTTAGAATAAATATATCAAAATATCAATAAAAACAAATGTAACGTAGTTTGTATGTTCAGGGAAGAAGGAGGCGGGAACCGGCTAACATTTAAAAACTTTAATAAAAAATAAACAAAGAAAATACAATAAACGGCGGCAGCCCCTCACGGACGACTGCCACCTACATACAAAACAAAACGCACCATAAAATCCAGGCCTGGTCCTCTCTCGTCTTGCACTGTCGTCGCTCCTCCTTTTATGCTCCCGTCACTCCTCCGTGAGACGAGACCGGTGTGGCGTGCAGCTGACGCTCATCATCATTCGCCACCGGCCCGCTCTCACGGTCCCTCGCCTCGCTGCTCGCCACATACCCCCAACGCCCAACGCCCTAGGGCACTCACGAGACTGTGCTCTAAATCCACTTATAAACTTATGTTCACTGTTCTTTTTTATAAATACCTATAGTATTTGTATTAAATCTATATTCATTGAGTTGAATCGAGAATCGAAAATCGAATCGAGAATCGAATCAATTTGAGAGCTTGTGAATCGAAATCGAATCGAATTGGAACATCTGAATTGATACCCAGCCCTAGTCTTAAAGACTCCATTTGTTGCATACGTGTGTCCATGAAGCTCTAGTGTAAGTTCTGCCAGCAAGACTCAAACGTTATGTCACTCATTACGTTTAGATCTAACCAATCATTATAATCATAGCTCTAACCAATCAAACACTTGGAGTATAAAAGATCGGTACTTACACATGTCTGAGTTCACAGATGATGATGCTAACATTCATCCCCATCCTCCCCCACCACCACCAGGATGGTCCCTGCCCATACCTCCTGGGGGGTAGGCTGCACCCCTGCCTTCATCTTCAGACAGGAAATGCAGAGTCCGTTACCCTCTGAATGTGAGCTACGGCTAGCCCCCGAGTCTTTCTGGTAGAACTGTAGGGTGTCCCTTTTGATTTTTTGGGTATCAAAAAGGTGCCCCCTTTGCGTCTTCTATGTGGCAAAGTGTGGACATTTGTAGTCAGCTGTGTCTGTTGCTCTATTCACCCAGTTTCATTAAAAATTAAAGACTTCTGGTCAATTTGATGTTTCGCCATCAGTGTGAAAGCCTCCATGTGTGCGTTGTTTACAGTACCACCCCAAAACATCTCAGATCCCAGAATCTCTTCCCCTTGGGACACGTATCTGGGAATACAGCCGAGGTACCTCTACAAATTAGTTTATTACTCTGTCTTCACGTCTGCTTTCCTCATCTGTTCCACCAGAGCACGGCTACATCTCAACACGTCTTCTTTAAAGCTTTAACAGGGGCTCTAGGCTATCAGAGGCTCCAATTACACCAGCTTTTGCAGTCCTTAATTGAAGCCCTTTGGTGTGAATTTGTTCTATTACCCGAGTCTGATAGGGAAATGAAGACAACATGGTTAAGGAGCCCTGCACCGCTGTACAGAGGGATTTCTGGCATTAATAGTGTCTGAGGGTGCGCCCAAGCTCTCACTCTGAAAATGGCCCCTCCTGGAGTGATAATCCGTATTTTGTTGCAGTGGATGATTATAAAAGCCAACAGTATTGCTCTGAGTCAGGCACCAGCTCTGCCTGATGAGAGAGAAAGAGAGAATTACAGAGAAAATAAAGCGGTTATTTGAGTCAGCTGTTAAGGAGTGGATAAACTATGCCCCTTTAAAAAGACTGGCACCATGAATATCCTACCCAGAGCCTGCAATTACGATCTGACGTTTCTCTAAATGTTTTATGAACACAATAACCACGTTTCAATTACGCCGATAAGGATGGTCACTTAACTCAAAGAGTGAAAATTTAAACCAAAATCAGAGGGTTAAAATCTATTTACTTAACACAAATAAACAATGCAAAATGGAATCCAGGCGCAAGTCAACGATGTCATGTAATTTTCCACAGTAGACTGGGAAGGAGTTAGTAATTTGGCTGTAATTACAGGCTGCTAAATAATTGAGTTATTACAGTGTAGATTACGTTCTCTAAAACAGAAGTAATTCCTCTAATTTCAGATGGAGAGGAACTGCCTGAACTTCGAACTTCATCTCACATCTTCCAGATCTGAAGCGTGGCGCACCCCAGGTTCCACAGCTTCAGAGTGGGTCACGTTTCCACCCGCGATCTGAGCACATCTAAAAACAGCCAGACCCTCATTAAGGAAGACCCGCTTTAGAGAACATGAATTATGCAAGGCTCAGAACACTGGCCAGCATCTCAACATCCAACCCTCGTGTCTGATCTCGTCAAGTATACAGCACATTTTTGCATTTATTTGGTGGCGTTTAACTAACCAACTTTTTTCATTTTTAGATTTTTTTTGTCTTTTCCCAGAACGCACACGCAGCCACAGCAGCTTGATTAGGATGAAAATGGGAAACGTTTGAAAGAGAACCCAAAAGACTAATGCAGCCCCAACTTTTGTGACTGGTTTACTGGTTAATAATTTGTAAAAAAAAGAATAATTAGCGCTTTTCTCAGCACCAAAGCACTTTACATATGGAAGGGGGAATCTTATTAACACCCACCAATGTGGAGCATCCACCTGGATGATGCGCAAGAACACCCACCACACACCAGCTTATTGGTGGAGAAGAGACAGAGTGAAGTTAATCAGTATATATATATATATATATATATATATATATATATATATATATATATATATATATATATATGGGGATGATTAGGAGGCCATGATGATGAGCCAATGGGCAAAGTTGGCCAGGATGCTGCCCTATACCCCTACTCAGGACATCCTTGTGATTTTTAATTACTACAGAGCGCCAGGGCCTTGGTTTAACGTCTCATCTGAAGGACAGTGATTTTTTGACAGTATAGTTTCCCCATTCTGGGGCGTTGGGACCAACACAGGGTGAGCACTAGGGTGTGCAATGTGCACTATAATATTGTGATAATATTGTGATTGTTGTTTTAACGTTGTGTGATCTGACAGTATCGAGTATGTCCCTCACGTTACAAAAACGTGAAAGTGCACACATACACTATGTGATGTAGTGTAGTAGGTTAGACATACAGTACATTTAGAGTGCATGCTTTCATTGCATGATTTTGTATATTAAAATGCATGTATAATGCATAATGTAAATGAACGGCCAAAACGCATTAAAAAGTTTTACGTTTTTAGTTGAAAACGGTGTTGTGTAAACAGCCCCTAAGTGGGCAACCAGTCTTGGGCTACAGGGTGATGATAGATGCTGGTTAATAAGAGCCTTGCTAGCAGGTGTTTAGGGATCTCCTCTTATCTGCTCCTCTCCCTTGTGTTCTTGCCGTCGCAAACAGCTCAACTTTAGGATAGTATAGTGAACCTGGTCATAACATTTGTTTGCAGTTCACACAAGCACACAAGCCCTCAAAATTAGTATCTAAACAAAACATAAAATGCCATTATTAAAAACAATGTGCAAACACAAGCACAACAGGTCATTTCACTGATAGCAAATTAAACATTCCCCTGTTGACAATGGAAGCGGCACATTAGTGGCACACTTAGCATACTATTATAATTTTTTTTATATAGTTGCTTGATGCTAGATTTTTTTGAATTGTGCAACAAATGTTATATCAGAGTACACGTTGACCCATTTGTACAGTCACAAGGTACACAGCGCCCAGCCCTGAAAGAAATGCACGTAAAAAGAAGCTGAGAAGCTGCGATTTAATCCGACAAAGAAATGTACGTAAAGACTGCAGGTAGCCGTGCAGTGTACTGATAAAGCAGAGCCGTTCTGTGTCCAATCTATTCTCTGAAGAGCACCGCCAGAGCTTGTCAGCTCTCGTCCGCCAGTCTCCAGACAAGAGCTTTCCTGTGTCGTAGAGTGACCCGTCTGACTCCACTAGTACTGACAGCCATTGATCATCACCTCTCTGTCTCCATCACTCAAAGAAAGCTTTGGCCTCAGCTTGTAAAAGCACTCAGCTAGTGGTCATCATCGCTGACATCGCCAGCTTCTGTATGCCATCACAGAGTAAAGTCCAATAAACAAACACTCCACCACAGCACTTTTGAGTCATTTGAATAGGTGATGGCTGTAAACACTTGCTACAGTGGGTAAGAGATGATGCCATGGGACAAGTCCAGCATTCACATCTCATCGGAATTACCATAACCATTACTGTTACAAAAACGCGACAGGTAACATTGGCTATAATTCTCACATGACGCCACAATGGTCAGAAAATTCAGCGTTCACAAAGTGACAAAGCTTTTTTTTTGTTTGTTTTTTTACACTACTTGGAAACTCATACTTATGGTAATTTCGAGCTGATGTGGATGTACAATAAATCAGAGACCAAAAAGTGATCATGTAAAAACTGTGCTTACCATAAGAACAAAAATCTGCCATTTAAAAGTTTTTACTTGGTACGATTTTTTATGTTTTTAGAAGCCTCTTATGCTCACCAAGGCTGCATTTATTTTATTAAAATTACAACAACAAACAAACAATATTGTGAAATATTATTAAAATGTAAAATAACTTTTCTATTTGAATCATTACTCCAGGCTTCAGTGTCACATGATCCTTCAGAAATCATTCTAATATGATGATTTAATGCTCAAGAAACATTTATGATTATCAATGTTGAAAACAGATGTGTAAAACATTTTTTCAGGATTCTTTGATGAATAGAAAGTTAAAAGGTTAGTTCACCCAAAAATCTATGCTCACCCTCAAGTCATTCTAGGCGTATATGACATTCTTCTTTCAGACGAACACAATCAGAGTTATATTAAAAATGTCCTGGCTCTTCCAAGCTTTATAATGGCAGTAAATGGCCGTTTCTGTCCATAAAAGTGCATCTATCCATCATATAACTGCTCCACACAGCTCCAGCGGGTTAATAAAGGCCTTCTGAAGTGGCGCGTTTGTGTAAGAAAAATATCCAGATTTAAAACTTTATAGACTAAAATAACTAGCTTCTGGTGGTCAGCGGTATGCAATTCGACTTACGGCAAAAGAGTAACCCCTGACGCGATGTACAGGAGCATCGCACGCTTTGACGCCTCTTGTGGATAGGGCTGGGAAACAAACTCTTCTCTCCCTCTTCTCTTATATATCGAAATCTTTAATAATTCTCATTTTAGACTCTAATTCATGCCCGGTGTTTTGTTTTGCTCTGTCCTCTGCGCTTCTGCGTTCTTAAATACGCATGCGTCAAGTGTTCAAGGATCAGGGGTTACTCTTTCGCCATAAAGTTAGTTATTTTAGTCTGTAAAGTTTTAAATATGGATATTTTTCTTACACAAATGCACCACTTCAGAAGGCCTTTATTAACCCCCTGGAGCCATGTGGAGCAGTTATATGATGGATAGATGCACTTTTATGAATTTCATAAACGAAACAACAATTCACTGCCATTATAAAGCTTGGAAGAGCCAGGACATATGTTAATATAATATATAATATAATATAATATAACTCTGTGTTCGTCTGAAAGAAGAATGTCATATACACCTAGGATGACTTGAGGGTGAGTAAATCATGGGATCATTTTTATTTTTGGGTGAACTAACCCTTTAATAGAATATTTTGTAACATTATAAATGTCTTTACTGTCACTTTTGATCAATTTAATGTATTCTTGCTAAAGGTCCTAAAAACTTCTAAAAATTCTTACTGACCCAAAACTTTTGAACAGTAGTACAATGTTGCAAAAGCGTTCCATTTCAGATAAATACTGTTCTTTTGAACTTTCTATTCATCAAAGAATCCTAAAACATTTTTTTACACAACTGTTTTTCACATTGATAATAATCATAAATGTTTCTTGAGCACCAAACTGATTTGTGAAGGATCATGTGACACTGAAGACTGGAGTAATGATGCTGAAAATAACAGAAATAAATTACATTTTAAAATATATTCAAATAGAAAACAGTTATTTTACATTTGAATAATATTTTGATAAAATAAATGCAGCCTTGTGAGCAGAAGAGACTTCTTCTAAAAACATTAAAACTTTTGAACGGCAGTTTATATATATTTTTTGATTATTAGGATAAAAATAATCAAAATACCATATAAACATAAAACATAAAATACTAATTTTGAATAAGTAGGCTTACATTTTCAAACATTTTTACATTTGATCAGATACCGAATTTGGTCAAATACGAAACTAATTATTAAATGATGTCGTTGGAGGCAGTCCCTCCTTGATCAATTTTAAAAGATCTTGAAGGAAAAAGCAAGGTTAAAACATACATTTATGTCAAATTGAGCCCTATTGAAGGGCAGACTAGCCTACTTGCTGTATGGGCAATCGTCCCCTTAAGTCATTTCACTTTAATTTCCACATCTGATAGCACAAAGAATGGTCCCTGTAATAGGGATAAGCTCAGCATTGGCCAGAGCTAAAAATAATAAGGCTCTTGATGTTAAGAGACCAAGTTTTGTTCTCCCAAGTCATTAGCTGAGATCCCCATTACTGCCTCCATATTCCCTGAAACACAGTAGTGGGGCCGGAGCAATGGTGCGCTGTTCGTTCCTCCCTTCAAAGTCACTCTCAAGAGTTAGGAGCGCCAACCAAACGTCTTTGTGTCTGGGAGCAATTATACCATAGACCTACTATATCAGTTCAACAGTTGAGATCTATGTAAAGCTCTTTCTTTATTGTTAATTAATTTATTACTAATATTTAGGGCTGTGAATTTAACATGAGAGTTTAGTGAGATTAACAAAAATAAATTAACAATTAATGTGCAAAATATCAAATTTGTGTACTGTACATTACTTATGTATAAAATACAATAGTATGTATTTGTTTATTTATATGACAAAACATTAAAGAATGTTAACATTGGCTGTTTATCAGTTATCGGTCAAAGCATGAAAATAATTGTCAGATAATTGTCCAGAATTTTAATAATGAATTTGTAAAATTATTTGCATTGGTTTTATCTAACAATAACAACACTGATCAAACAAAATGTCTATGATCTTCATTTGGGGACTTTGCAAACACACTATAAAAATATTAATATAATTATTTGGATAATTATTTGAAAGTCATTTATTGAGCCAATATGTAATTGATTGTCAATTTCAAAATTTTTCAAAATATATATATTTTTTACAGTGCATTTGCATGTATCTTGTTTTAACTCAAATTTGGGTCAAATATGGACAAACCCAGCCATTGGGTTACATTTTTCTAATACATTTTTAACCCAACAGCTGGGTTTCTCCATATTTGACCCAAATGTGTGTTAAATCAACCTAGCATTTTTAATGTAAATTTGATTAATCAATATATCATGTAATTAATTTGATTATAATGTTAAAGGGATAGTTTTGCAAGAAAGAAACCTTATTATTCAGTCAAAATACTACGCTCGGCCGTTGCTCTGTGCCAAGCGGCAACCTCCCCAAGTCTCTCTTGAAGCCAATACTCCTGTAAACTGCAATTCATCGACTGGCCGCTAGGGACAGGCTCCAGACGGGAGCAGAATCTCATTGAGCTCCATGTTAAAATGGCCAACTTTACAGCAGATAAAAACATGTTTACAGCCTGGTACAAATTGTGGTTTTGGTCTATACAGCTAATTTTGCCCTTCATGACAACTGTGAGGGGGGTGAATATTTTTATAACTCATTCGTTTACATTATATAAAGCCTTAAAGTTCTGCATAATTAAGGGCGCTGCCACTTTGAGTGACAGGTGGATTAGCCGTTTGTCTGCTGTCTGTTAGTCATCACGTCACCTCAGCTCCGCCCACGTCGCGCCTCTTTGCCCATTTTCTGTTATCCGGGACTGACGCGCGATGACGTGCTGCCAAGATGGCAACGGCCAGCTCGACCCTACTTTACGCTTCAAAACTGCTCTTCAGAATCCTATGGGTGACGTCAGGGACACTACGTCCATATTTTTTTACAGTCTATGCTCTGTGCACGTTCCTGTGAGTGCGTGCGAGCCGTCAGCAGCCGCTAACGCAATGGTGTCATGACAACCGGTACACAACATTCACTTAGGGAGGTTTACCTTATTATTAGTATTATTTCTTATGTACCTTATAGAAAAGACGAGAGTAGCGTTTGTTTCTATTGAGCCTGGGTACCATGACAACAGCGCGAGTTATAGTAAGCGTGAGCGGCCGCTGACGGTTCGCACGCACTCACAGGAACGTGCACAGAGCAACGGCCAAGCTCAGTGTTTAGACTGAATAATAAGGTTTCTTTCTCGCGAAACCTTTCCAAAACACTTTCCATATATGGCGCGCGTCTCACTGTATCATTGCATGATACTTTTGTATCCTTGTTTTAGTAAAGTTGTAAAAGTTTTAGTCTGGTCGCCATTCACTGCTATTAAATGGAGGAGCGTGTGCAGGACGTTTTTAAAAATATCTCCTTTTGAGGTCCGAAAAAGATAGAAGGACATAGGGTAAAAGTAGTAAAAGATGACTTTATTTTCATTTCAGGGCGAACTATCCCTTTAATCAACTGAAAGCCCTGCTAATATTAACAACAATTAAAATGTAAAAAGCTCAATTGTTTACATCAATTAAGAATGATTTTGATTGGACAAATTACTCCAACTTAACAGAATGCAAGACAAGCAATTTTTGTGATTTGTAAGGTCTATGCTTTTAAATAATGCATATCTACACACACTGCAACAATGAAAACAATGATTGCAAATCTCTTGTCTGCAGGTTACAGCATAAGTAAACTAGTGCATAAAATAAGTGCCCTAAGATAACCTCTTGTGACCTTTAGCATTCATAAACCAACATGCCCTCTTAAGATATCACCTGTAGACAGTGTTTTATCACCACAGGACTACTGAACCAGACCAAACAACAGCACGGAGAAGTCTACTTCAGAAGGTTGTCTGCATCTTAAAGGTTGGAGAGTCTTAAAGGTTATTTACTAACATCTTCTTATTTTGCGCTACATGTTCTTCTCTATTGACGGCAGTAAAAGCTAAAAAGTTAGCCGCTATAAATGTGATGTATGTGACAGCGGCATTTCATCATTTATTGTAGCAGCGCCCAGAAACCCAGCCTGGCCCAGCGGAGCCCAGAGGAGTTCCTTTATCTCCATGATAAACTCATCTGGCATGATTTATTAACGAGAGAATCGCGCCGCTCAGCCCATGCATGAAGAAAAAAGCCTCTGGTACAATGGGATACTTTAGAGGAAGGACAGACAATGTCTGGGAAACTTTTTTAAACTGCGGCGGAGTAGGTTTGAATGCCACAGTGAAAAATTACGCTTGCAACAGATGTTAAAGACTTTCCATTGATTGATGCCTACAGTATGTGGGGAGAATCGTGTCCCTAACAATGGAATTCACACAGACAGAGGCTAAAAGAGATACACAAAGTCTCGAGATTACGTCCCTTGGGATATCTTTCGTTATATACGACAGATCAGACTGTATTCATGTAAATCTCTATCTTTGATACGTTTCATGTTCTGCCCACAATCCCCTGAGATGGTGGTCCTGCACAAAGTGACCTTGTAGAGGGCTGTTCTGAGAGCAGTGAAGCAGCTGTCTTCTCACATCAGCTCTGAGCGGCTTTCTCGTGCTCCTCAGAGTCCGACTCTGGCACCTGACTGCACAAAACAAGTCCTGCATCATTTCATTCTTTGAACTTCCATCTGCTACCAACTCAACCAAGGGGCCGTTTCCTATTTTAACTTTCCTTGTGTGCTCTCTGTGTATGTATATGTTCAAATACCCTACAAAAATATGCTTCCGTTCATGTCAAAGCCATAGCCTAACACTTAACAGTTCCCTTCAACACATGTCCAAGATGTCTGTAATTTTAGATAATAATTAAAAAGTTTGATTTCTAGACCTAGAAACGAAAATTTCTATAACAAATATTTTTGTTTTATTTTTTAAGTTATGTCAAGCTCTATACATTTCTACTGTATAAACTGTAGAGAAATTGCTATTTGTGACAAAATAAATGCATTACAATAAATGTATTAAAAATTTTTAATTTTAATTTAAATTAAATTACACACATATACACACATATATACATATTAGTGCTGTCAATCGATTAAAAAAATTAACTAATTGCATATTTTTCCACGTTTTTCCTGGTTAAAATACAATTTTATTTAGAATTTTTACATGAATGGAACACATATGGATTTAATGTTCTATTTATTAAAACCAAGTATAAATCTCATCAAGTTAGTGTTCATTTTTATTTTTACATTGACAATGTAATTAATGTCCCGTCTTACTCCCTCACCCCCCCATTACATAATTAGTCTTCCCATTAACACCATCATTTTGTTCATTCGCGAACGAATTCACAAAAACAAGAGGGATTTATCGCACAAACCAATCGTATCTAATCATAACCAATCACAGCATGATGGAGGCATTGCCTCCTCTCACGTGACTTTCCCCCATTCATTCTCAATTACCCCCCACCAAACCCACCGCATACTTTAGGGGTCTGTTAAAAGTCAATGGGCTCAGGGGAGGCAAGAGACATGTGGCGTCCCGCTGTAACTTTACCTGCGAGTGCTGTTGGACAGTGTTACTTTAGAAAAACGAATGATTTATACAGTTTTGAATGTAATATTTTGTAATATTTGAGCTTTTTATGTGATATGGATTATTTTCTCAACCAATTTTTTGAGGCAGTGCCTCCCTTGCCTCCTCTGAGGAAACGCCCCTGATACACACACACACACACACACACTGGTCATAAAGAGTGCAAACTCTTAAGAATATTAAAGACCTCCTGTGGTGAAAATCAAGTTTTTAATGTTGTTTATATGTCTATGTGGTGTTTTTAATGTTTTTTTTTTTATATATTCAAATTCATGTCAACACCATTGCTGAGTATTTTCTCCTTAAAAGTCTAGTGAACCAAAGACAGTGTCAAAAACACGGTTTGAAATCTTTTTTTTTTTTTTGTAACAAACTTGTAACCATTCACGTCAACATGCGGGCGGGCTTTAGCATATTTACATTTAGCAATAGATATTTTACTTTATAACGTGTTAAATATGGATATTTTTCTTACACAAACACATCGCTTTGCTTCAGAAGGCCTTTATTAATCCCCCAGAGCCATGTGGAGCAGTTATATGATGGATAGATGCACTTTTATGAACTTCAAAAACGACACAACCATTCACTGCCATTATAAAGCTTTGAAGAGCCAGGACATATGTTAATATAATATAATATAACTCTGATTGTGTTCGTCTGAAAGAAGAATGCCATATACACCTAGGCTGACTTGAGGGTGAGGGTTAATTTTCATTTTTGGGTTTAAGTTCTTGAAAGTTCTGTAGTTTGTTCTGTAGGCTGATGGAAAGCCTGCAAGAAAATATAAATTTAAAAATGCAAAGATGTAGTCAACTAAATATAATAATATCAGGGGTCCCAGAGGCATTGCAGGGCCCAAAACAATCACCCCTAAGGGCCCCAGCCTCGAAACATGATTTCTACCAAGGGGGACCCCCTCCCAACTAGAGTGATTTCTACCAAAGGAACGTGATTTCTACCGAAGCAATGTGAAAATGGTCTCGGAGTCAAAACGGTTGCATTAAGGAAGCCGGTCTGAACACACAGCGCAGTGTTGCTCATATGGAAGTCAAATATGAACTCCTGTGGCACGGCAAAGTTTTCAATCTGCCGCATTACACATTCACGTAAATCTCAGACAGCTTGTAGGAGAGCAACACTCTATCACACATTTCACATTATAACATGCCGGCGGGTGAAATATATCAATTATGTAATAATCTTAATGGCCCAAACAGTCTCGCAAACTGCAATATCTAGATCATGACTCGCTTGCGAGCGCTCAAACTGAGCCAGATTATCAATCACCAAACGCAATATGAGAGATGACAGGATGTTGTTATGGAGCGATATGAATTACACCACTAAAGGGAGAGACCACAAAATCATTTCCTGAGTGATTTATAACTCAGAGGCAGGTAGGATTGCAGCGTACAGAAAGAACAATATCGTTTTGTCTTAAACATATCATTTCGCTGTTGTGTATACAAGAGTAGAAATGAGATCTTGCGTAACGCTTTGTGTTCAAGTCGAAAATATTATTTTGTCTTTTGAAGACTGCAAAGCATTAGATGTTAAACTACAAACCTAGACACAAAAGTGTTCATCCGGCTAATGTGAATGTGATTTTGGTGTCGATATTCTCTGCCTTTTTATTGCACAGTTCCCAATTTGGTGCTTTGACTGATGGCTTCTTTTTCTTCACTGGCTGCCTGACAAGCAAACTGGAAACCACAATGTGCTCTAAAGAAGAACAGCTTTCATGGTAAAACATCCATGCTGCTTCACAGAGATGCTTTTGACATGACACCCACATTATGTAGTGGAAATGGTATATCACAATCTGTCATATGTTTTGTCTCGAAGAAATCTGGATTGCAGATGGCAGCTTTCGGAGGCCTGTTCAAATCTATGAAGCTTCAATTAAAATGAAAGATTAAATGACAGGGAAAAAAGTACATTTCTAAAATATGTTGTGACCTTTTACAACAAGAATATAAAATGTTATACAGTTGCTAAAATATATAAAGGTAATGGATTTTTATTTTTAAGATGGTACCAGAGTTAATCTGAATAATTAAAAGCTTAAAAGCTATGTTTATATAACTGACTAATACTTCAAGACTAAGACTGTGTGTGTGTGTGTGTGTGTGTGTGTGTGTGTGTGTGTGTGTGTGTGTGTGTGTGTGTGTGTGTGTGTGTGTGTGTGTGTGTGTGTGTGTGTGTGTGTGTGTCCTGGTAAACCCTACCTAATGGGGACAAAATGTCCCCACAAAGATGGCAATATCCGAAATCCTTGTCCTTGTAGGGACATTTTTTGGTCCCCATGAGGAAAACATCTTATAAATCATACTAAGTGATGTATTTGAAAATGTAAAACTGCAGAATGTTTCCTGTGATGGGTAGGTTTAGGGGTAGGGGCAGTGTAGGGAGATAGAAAATACGTTTTGTACCGTATAAAAACCATTACATCTATGGAATGTCCCCATAAAACACGTGTGTGTGTGTGTATGTGTGTGTGTGTGTGTGTGTGTGTGTGTGTGTGTGTGTGTGTGTGTGAACAGTGACATTTTTACAAAAGCACACTTTCTATTAGTAATGACTACTGTAATGAATTGTATGTATTTTGTATGCATACAAATATATAACGTGAAGTATAAAAACCACTATAACGGCTTCATATGTCTTTGAACTCAATAGTGTAATCACGTCATCACTGTTACCATGTACAATGGTGATGAAACATCCCACTGATGATTTTAGCACTATATAACGGGAGTTAGGAGCTGTGCGGACACGTTGACAGCCTCTGCAGAACGCATTTCCGCGCAGGGCCTTTTTTTAACCGTCTTGTTGGCTGTGATGGTACGAGCATTCAAGGAGCCAAGTCAAGCAGGGGAGGACTGCCAAAGAAGTGTCTGGCACCAGCCTCAGCCCTCTCCTGCTGGATCTGTCGCTTCTGTGGAGGAACTAAAACCTCAGGCCATTATTGTACCCCAACTCTTCAGTTTGACTTTAGCCTAATCCTCTCCTCTCAGGTAATAGCCACTTAACTTCAAGTTATTTAACAAAGTGCAGACTAAAATTCAAATCAAACAGGCTTTTTAGGGAAGCAGCTACTGCTTTGCGGAGGGCACTCTTAAAAACGTACTTATATTTACATGACAGACATCTAATTTTCCCAGAGCCTGGCATGCTCTGGCACGATTAACCACAGTGCTAATGTGGATGTCATAGGTTTGAGTACAGCCTGCAACAAACATGGGCAAAAAAAATAATTAGACCAAGAAAATGTAGGTGTTGGGAGTATTGTAAACATTCACAAACACTGATGTGCAATTGAGTCTGACTTGCATCATTTTTCTCTTCTCCCAGTTGTTTCCGGTCCTCTTCCGACTATCAATCTACTTGCAAAATCGCCAAACATAAAGAAAATTTCTTTTTGCACTAATGATGTTATGATGCACTTGTGATGCATTGTGGGTAAACAAACTGCCACGTAAATCCTTGGGACTTTTTTAGTATAAAAATATTCACAAACATAAGTGTTTACGCAATAGACACCAGTATGTAAGTTCAAATCTGGCTTGCATGATTTCCATTACCTGTCCTCTTTCTACAAAATGCACACAAAAATTAATTTTTGATTAAGAAAATGTCCTAATTCAACTTGTGGTGACCTTGAACTTGAAGCACTTTTGGTGAATTTTGGGAAATCATTTTAGCACCAGTGTGAAAATTTTCACAAACATGTTTTTGTACAACAGACACCACTTTGTCTGGCTTGCCCCAAAATAAAACATTTATAATTCAACTTAAAGGGGATCAATAATGCCCATTTTTTTGATCTTGTGTTTGTGGTCTACTAGAATAGGTTTTCATGCTTGATACATTTTTTTTTAATCTCTTCCCAGTCTGTCAGTAACGCTCTGAGGTATGTTTCCAAAAGCATCCATAGCCAGCTATGTTCACAAGTTCCATTGAAATCTGTTGGTAATGACGGAACTTGCAACCATAGTTGGTTTTGGGAAATGCACCGCTGTTTAGTTCCTGTCTCTATGAAGCCCCTCCTTTTGAAAAGCGCAATGTGCTCTGATTGGTCGGCTGGATCAGTGTGTTGTGATTAGTCAACCTCTTCGACCATGTTTTGGAAATGTCATGCCCCTTACCATAACTGTGAGTTTCAACACACTACTAACGCAACTCAACCAGGCCACGCCCCGACTTTTTTTTCCGCGTATGCCTTGGGTGTGAATTATTTACTGTATCGTTACGAATATTTTTTTTTCGAATGTTTTCTTAGAAATACATCTGAGAAATGGGTTCATCTTATATTCAGGGTCTACATGTCAGTAATTTTTACATTTTTACAAGAATACACCCGCAACAGTAGGTGGCGCCAAATACGCATAAAACTAGTGTGCCAAGAAATACGGTGTGTCATAGAAAAGCAAACAGCCAAAGAAAACTTGGCTTACCGTCTAAGAGCTACGTGACTGTCATGTTTTCCTCGCTGACGGGACCAAACTTCCCAAATTTTAAAATGTAAGACGGCACCCAGATTTCACTTCTACTGTTAATGGTTTTCACTATGAGATGGATAGCCTAACTGTTATATAATTCAGATGGACTACAGGTTACTTTTAAGGTATGCCAAAAGTGTTTATTTTTTTAATGTGATCGTTTGTACATTTGACTAGTATTTACTATACTATCATTACAAAAATGAAAACATGAAAAATATGCAATATGAATTTTTTTTTTTCAAAGAAAAGCATTTTCTTTATAAAACACAACATTTGGTCTTCAAAGCCTTTTTCCAAAAGGTATATCTTGAAAAAGGGGGGTTGTCTTATAATCAGGGTCGTCTTATATTCAGAACAATATGGTAAATGATGAATATTGCAACGTGTTTGTTCCCGGAAGAAAACTCGAGACTACAATCGTGGCATTTCAGAGAGTTCAGAAACAGTGCGCACTGATAAAGAGAATAATTCAGAGTGACTTTGTGCTTTGTAACTTTGCAGATCTTTTTCATGCTCAAACAGCAACATTACACACTAAAAAGCATAATAGAATGCATATGTGAGCAAACAATGTTATGAAGCACTTATGGAAGCCCATTCTGGGTATGAATTTTTGTACAATTGTGAAAACGTAAGTTTTTTTGAGCAACATACACTGTCAATCAATCAACAACAATGTAAAAAATTGAAATGTCAAAAAAACATCTATGCATCTTGTGCTTAAATGATGGCTAAACACGGAGTCACATAAGCTTTGGGTGTTTCCATACAGAGTGGAAATATTCACAAGCGACGTACATGTTCCCAGTTAGACCCATGCCGCTCTGCAGAACCTGATTTCACCAAGTGCAACATGTTCCTGGATCAACATCTTTGTTGCTCATGGAACAACATTCCAATCAATCAGATTTGAGAGACAAGTGTACAGTTTATGTCAAGTTTATGCTTATAATCAGGGTTATGTGCATCTACATCAGTGCTATTCACCATCATTTCCCTCTGATTTTAAGGATAACTTATGGGTAGGGTTAGTTTAGGGGTAGGGATGGAGTAAGGACTAAATTTTTGGAAGGGAATGTATATTATAAAATATGTTGATCCAGGAACGCATCTAACTCGGCAAAATCAGGATGTGCGTGCGGCTCTCGGTTTCCTCAAAAGTCACGGAACGGCACGAGGAAAAGTGAGGCATCGTTTTGTAATGGAGGACGGAAATAAATTCCTCAGCGGAATTGCACAAACTTTCTTGTGGGTGACCCTCTCCCTGCGCCGCAGCTGCAGCGGGAGGAGTAATGGAACGAGAGCTTTCCGGCAGTTAAAGACAAAAAAACGGCATCTTTCGCAATTGTTCTCTGAAGTGAGATTACTCCCAGGGGGCTGAGATGGGTAACCTCGCCATGCTTCCCTTCGAATTTAAAAGACTGCAGATTAATAAATCATAATCCCCAAGTTACTACGACAACCCAGGACTGTTCTGTCACCTTTTTTTGTGTTGGATCTCAAACCTGCGGATCCCAGGAGGCTGGGCACATCCAGGCATTTATAAGGTGTGTGGGGAAAAAAAACAAACAGGTGGAATAAACCTCAGCGGGCCCTCTCGCGCAGCTCCGCGCCCAGACTCCCTCGCTCCACCTCATGTCAAACATGGGTTTGAATGGCTCGGCTGCTGTATCCGTCTCCCTTTCTTTCTCTCTCTCTCTCTCCTTTTCCCACCTCCACTCCCTTGCTACGCGTGTTTAGCTGCCACTGGGAACGCTGCTCCAGGTGTTCATTGACTTGCATGAAGATGGAGTTAAGTTCTCACGCTTCTGTATGCGCTGGCAAAAACCTGACATGCGAGAATCGATCTGTTGTAGTTAATATGCTCGCAGCATTCCTTCACCTCAGTGATAACTGTCTCTTGCAAAAAAAAAGAACAATGTCTGTTTTACTGAGGAACTTCCAATGATTGCGGATACAAGGCCGGAAGAAATGAGATGAATAAAAACAGAGTCTGGCCCCACACCTCACAGCAGTTGGTTTTAACAGATGTAGAAGGAGGTGAGAGAATGGACTGAGTGGAGAGAGACAGGAAAAGAGAAAGAGAGTTGCTCGGAAGCCCACATGGCAGCGCTCGGAGGTGTCGGGCGAAAGTGAGGTGCTGTCGTTTTCAAGGACATTCCGTATCCCTGGGTACTTGTTGAAGAGGAGGAATTTTATTAACCCCAGTGGCTCGGCCTTCCATTTCTTCATCTCGCAGAAGCAAAAACCGTCAAACCATTATATTACACCATTGCTTTGAATGGTGAGAGCTAATTTGACTGGGGAGAAATTGCTCTACGCGAGGTCAAGATAATGCCACAACAATAGCAGAAATGGGCCATCATAAAAATAACCGGACGGGTAGAACAAAACTTTTAGAAACGCAAAGTGCTCCATTTTTTCTGGGACAGCATACGCCGGCATGACTAGATAGAGTGAGCCCCATTGAGTATAAGAGAAGCAAGTGATTATACTCCAAAGTGAAGTGAACGTCTGAAGCAGAGATACAAAAGTTTCGGCAGTATTTTTAAACTTTTTACAGAGGAGGTGACTTTAAAAACTCCTTGGGTTTAAAACATCTCTGATAAATTTGATCCTAAAACCGCCTTATCATAGTAATAAGGGTATCTATACACCAGAGTTTAAGGTGCGTCAAAGAGAACGAATCAATGGATTTCGTGTAGGATGGTGCGTAAAAACAAGGATTTAAAAAAGGATTTACAGAAATGATGCTTGAGTTTTAACATTTGCTATAACGCACTGTGACATCTGTCGACCGATGAGAATTTTAGAGTTGTATTTTTCTTTTGAAAAACCAATACGCTTTATTCTTGCTTCATTTCTGATTTGACTCAAAACAGACTTTATGCATTCCTGACAGTTGGATTTTTTCAGCAAAAATGTGTAAGATGTGTAAGATAGCTCAAATTAAGTATTTTATTATTTTGCCAAATGATATTGTTTTAAGCATAAATTTAACAATTCATGCTTAAAACAAGAAATCATTTTCCAATGGGGAGAGAGAATTATTGAATATACTGTTAATAAAACAATAAATTGCATTAAAATAATGTAATGAAATAAAACAGATTACATTATATTTAGTACTGTCAAAATTAACGAGTTAACGTACGCAACATTTTTTCAGTTTAACACTGTAAAAATATTTAACGTAATTAACGCAACATCCGTTTTTCCAAAACACACTAAATTATTTTGTCGAGTATCCTCGCAAGCACAGTCTTAAATGAGTTAAATGAAGTCTCAAATGAATGTAAAGAGATGTGCGTCGGATCCGGGTCATGTAAGTCAGCTCTTAAAGTGACAGCAGCCTGATAAACCTGCTGCTGTCAGTCATTAATGTTAATCAAAGAACAAATGAAAATGAGAAAATCACTATCTGCTCTTGACTGAATAACTTTTGTAGTTTTAATAAGGATTAATCTACATTTAACGTATAATTTATGCAGTGAAGACTATGACTTTATTCAATTTCTGTATTTTTCCTACCTGTTAGACCTACCTGAAAATCTTAAAGCACTGTTTTGAAGGTTACATGGGTCAAAAACTACGAAAACAATAACTTGTTGTGCATTTTGACAGGGTAAGTCTGTCTGGGTCAATAGAAAATAATTGAGCCCTGATATATTAAAGGGTAAATTTGACATTTATTATAATGGGTTTATGTGAAGATTGTTCAAGTTCACTTAAATTAAAAGTTTTTACATTATTTAAAGCCTAATAAATGTTAAAAATGTTAAAAATCAATTTCCTAGAAACAGTCATATATGACTACTGTCTTTATGTTGTTTCTACATTAATTTGGAGATTAAATGTGAAATTATTGCAATATAATAATATATTAAAAACTTTAATGTTAGGTTTTATTAACGCGATTAATAACAGAAAAAAAAAACTTTTTAGCGCGTTTGACAGCACTAATTATATTCTATTTTATTTTTGTTTTGTATAATAAAATAAAATACAATATATTGTTTTAAAAATACATTTTCCTTCAAGAAAATGCATATTGTTTCAATATTTTTAGCAACACTAAAACAATAATGAATTTTTCCAGCGGAAAGACTTTTTCCAAGGTCATTGTGCAGAGCTAAGCAGTTTTTTAAACTAATTCCTGGTTTTCTAGTCATCACATGATTATTCACTGCCAATGACAACTACGCCTTGATGCGTGTGTACTAAAACTTCGGCGAGGAGACGGTGCCTTTCCTCATGTCTTTGTCGTACAGGACATGGCAGTATGACAACATCCTGACAACCCCCCTGCTCTTCACAGGCGACACGAGACTTCAGTGATCCACTATAATTAACCCTGGTCCGAGTCCAGCCCAGGTAGAGAGTGAAAGAGCAGAGACTGCCAACGCGTCTGCCAGACGGTCCGCATTCCCCAGCGGTCCTTCTCTGCGCAGGAGACGCTTTGACACTCTCCTCCGTGTGCCTGTGTGCGATAGATTTAGCAGACAGCTCCATCCTAACGTTCTCCATCTGCGGCAGTCATTATTAGATCGTCGGCAGGGTGACTCCCCGGTCCTGCCCCGCAGTCTCTTTGTGAAACAGGAATCGCACCGGTTAAATGAATAAAGACCGCGTGAAAGGATTTGGCTACTCTTTGAATATCTGACTTGGGTTTAAAGCCGGGCAGAAAACAGTCAGACAAGAGAGACAAAAATGTCCATATCAGAGATGTTCAGCTCCTCTTTCAAGGCGGAGGAGCATGGAAAGGCGCGCAACGAGAAAACAATGACAAGTTAATTATGAAAGACAAAAATGGCGGTGAAAGATTAGTTAGTATTCAAATCCGTTTCTGTGTCTGGGGATGAGAAGTGGGGAAGGCTTAGCAATGCTTAAAGATCTGCGGGCGAAAAACACTTTTATTTTGCCTTTCAAGTCCTCCCCGTACAAATTCACTCTGCTTTTTATTTGATATCACCACTAAAAATGATGTCTGGGGATGGACGGAGTCCATAAGCTGCTCATTGTCTTCAGTTTGACCAGGTGCTTGGCACCAAATCGCACCCTTCACACTGCCAGCAGCGGCTGGCTTCAGTGCAGTTCTGCAAATATATCATTCTCCTCCAGTCCTGCGAGGAAACGCAGAGGAAGCACATTACAAACAGGTATAACAACAAGGAGACTGCCGTAATGATTTCTGTCAGCTTGCCATGCACTTTTGGGACGAGAAAACATCTGATTATCTCAGTCAAAGTGACCTGAAAAAAACTTTGCATGCTTGCAGTTGTCTCTGAATATTAAAATGAAATATGAGAAAGTATTTTAACAGGGAAAAAAAGTATACACTTCAGCTTTGAATAAGCCATTAATAGGTTCATTTTCACTGTCTGTCTCTGAGGCGCTATCAAAACATTGCTCTTTTTGAGAATTCCGACAAGCAAGACATAGCAACAATAGCTCGAACAATGACATGAGTTTGGGGGCAGGGCTATCTGCTCCTCTGACCAATTGCAGACAGAAGAGTGTTTGGGAAACACTTTGGAAACAGTCATTATTTTTTCAGTTCTGTCTTTGTTTGAAAATTCCGACCAGCCAGTCATAGCAACAATGGTTCAACCAATGGTATGAGTTTGGGGGCAGGGCTATCTGCTCCTCTGACCAATTGCAGACAGAAAAGTGTTTGGGAAACACTTTGGAAACAGTCATTATTTTTTCAATTCTGTCTTTGTTTGAAAATTCCGACCAGCCAGGCATTGCAACAATGGCTCGACCAATGGCTTAAGTTTGGGGGTGGGGCTATCTGCTCTTCTGACCAATTGCAGACAAAGGAGTAACACTTTTGAAACAGTAATTTTTATTTTTCAAATTTGTTTTTGTTTGAGAATTCCGACCAGCCAGTCATAGCAACAATGGATCAACCAATGGCATTAGTTTGGGGGCGGGGCTATTTGCACCTGTGACAAATTGCAGACAAAGGAGTGATTGTGATTGTGTGTATATATAGTGAAGATAGTTGCACAGAAACTTATACAGTATTATTCCTCTGTGACTTTCCTATCACACCTAATTCAGATGTTCACCACTGGCTTTTTTATATAACATCAAATATCCAAACATACACCCTTAGTCACCCATGGGACTAAAAAATACAGTCTCTCTCTTTTGTTTGGCTGCTCTTTAGCTACAGCACACTCAGGAAATACGATAAGAGCTCAAAATTCAATTATGTAGTACTAAACAAGATAATAATACAAATCCTACAGAAAGAACAGTGTGCTTAAGAAGTCAACCATGCGTCTGCGCTCCGACAGGCAGCTAATTTATTAGCACTACAACTGCTGAATTTAAATACGCTGACAAGCTGACCCACGTGTTGAGAGGAATCGCTAGCTTGCATTATTCCTCTCAAATAATCTCGGAATTACACCTACCTAATGGAAGAGACTATGATATAAAAAAATAGCAGATCTAAATATGAAATCTAAAAGGAAAAACAGTGTCCCAGTCTGTAAAATAACCTTTATAAATACCATGGTTATGTTTATCTTCTGAGCCTAATATAGTATGTTCTTGACATGCAAGTCCTGCAATACTTGTCACAACTAATGTATGTGCTATTGTATCCTTGCATTTAAGTACTATTATATTCCTGGAATGAAAGTATACACTGAAAGTATAGGTTCCTTCAAGACTTAAATCTTAAAATAAAATAAAAAAACTGTTCAAGTTTTATTTATTGATCCTATTTCCACCTCTTCACTTGTCCTATCTTGACAATCAAATAAAACAATAACAATAAAAGAAGCAAAAATTCTGAAGCAAATGCTCCCTAAATGAACCAAACAGTAGTAGAGACCAGAGAAGAAGTTTCTTTTGATAAGCTGCTTGTTTGGAACACTTGCTTCAGCCACTTTTATTGCTCACCTCCACAGGTAGACAAGGGTGTTATAGTGCCGTAAACTCGTGTTCTGGTTGAACGTTATGTGATACACAATTATAGCTTTGGTGCATTGTGAAGAAGATAAGGACAAAAAGAGTGGCAGTGAACTGATTCCGTGTCCATGGCGTCGGGTCAAAAAAGCCTCAGCGTTTAAAAGGAAGGTTATAAATACTCTGTGCACTCTGAGTCAGCTGTGCACAAAATACCCTTCTGTTCCTCCTGTCACCTCCTGGTACCTTCACGCTATGTGGACATATCGGAGCAGAGAGGGAAGGAGGGATGAAGAGAGGAGAGAGGAAGAGATGAGAGGGAATGGTGGGGGGACCAGGGGGTGAGGGATAAATTAGCCAAACCACTTAGGTGATTTCAACTAAAATTAGCCATACTGCCTGTGGGCTCCATCAATTCTCAACTTCCTGAAACTCTGACAAGCATGGGGCAACTTTCTCCCAGCGCCCCGGAGAGCCGCTGCCTCCCTTTCCTCCTCCGTTTGTGGAAGATTCTCTCCTCGACGAACAACATCTCTCTTAGCATCGGAGGAGGATGGACTAGTCATAGTCGCCCAAAACCGACTAGTATTCTAAGCTACCGTTAATATTTTCGCTTATTTTTCCAACAGTCACTGCTAATATGCAGAAGAATGCAGGACCAAATGGTAGAAGGACCGTAGGCCATAGAAGGGCCATTTTTGTTAGGGAAGCACCGAAATTAAAAATCTGGGCCAAAACCGAAAATTCAGGATGCACTTGGCCGAAAACCGAAAAATTTATGAATTAACTTATTTAATAAATCATCAAATGGATTTAAATTGCACATAAAGCAGTTTCTGCAAGTTTTATGATGGTAAATTTAAGACCTTTTTAAGGCCAATTCAAGCAATAAATTGAAGGGAACATAACACGTCAGTATGTTCTCTAAATGTAAATCACACAATGAGTTGTATTAGCAACACTTCAAAGTTTAAAAATACAATTTCCAAATTACTTTAAATAATTTTACAAAAAAAAAAAAATAGCTTAAAAGTTTGAATAGCTCTGCTCCCAAACACTAGAATATGGAAATAACTTTTACTGTACCTTCTGATCACACTACAAAAAGTGATTTTTTCAGTAGTTTTGACTTGTTGAAAAGTTTTTTTTTAAATCATCATACTTGTGATCTTGTGATTTTATGATTATAACAAGAACAAATATCTGCCAATGAGTTCAGAAAAATCAACTTAATTGAAATGAAAAAGTAATTTTCATACCCAGTGACAGATTGACGTATTCTTGTTTCAAGCATAAACTCACTTGATTTTGTTCAATTTCTCAGAAAACAAGACTTCATTTCTTCATTTTTCATCTCAAGTAAATGTATCTTGATTTAAGGATGTTTAGACATTTGACAATTCCGTTTTATTTTTACCAAATTCTGTGTTTTCCAATGATGACAGAATTTTCATTTTTGGGTGAACTATCGCTTTAAGTGTACTGACCCATCCTACTTTTGATTTATTCATCCAAAAGTTCTGTGACATTCCGCAATATACAGTAAATTCCATTCTGATTCTGTGATTCCTTGCCGTTTTCCGCATTGTGGAAATCATAGGGTACAAATTTAATGCCATGATATTGAACTTTCAGCTCCAATTTTAAGACATTTTTAAGGCCTTAAATTGTAGAAGGCTTATTAAGACCTTTTTAAGACCCATGGAAACCCTGAGTTTTATATCAGCTTTTTAATAACAGAATTTTTCTTCTCCAGTTTGTAGGTGAAATATAAACATTTAAATGACAATAGATTGTAATAACTTATTTTCATGACAGATTTATTTAAGTTTTTTAAGTTATTTAAGATTTGTTTTTCGCATAACATATAGTAGGGAAGTATTCGATTTCAGACACAGCATCAAGAAACTTCCTGGCAGATGTATTAGAGTAGGTTGAATTTAAGTTCTGTATAGGAAAATGGCTCTCCAGGAGAAGAATTGCACACCTTTGCCCTTTAAGAAAGATGTTTGTTTGGGGTCTGATCATACTAACGTAATTATTCCAGGCTACACAAGGCTAACTAGTTGACTAGTCATTCAGATGACTGTCTACTTCCAAAGCGTGTAGTTTTGCACATCACTTTCACCGCCTGCAAAGCAGACCATACGGCTTTACACGGGATATACGCAAGATTCCCGCGATCAGGCCTCCCAGCGGGACTAGGGATGGACATGTTTCATTCAGCCCAAACGGCACAGATGTGCCCATAAACCCGCGCCACAGCCCGTCTCGGAAAAACGCACCGCACTGTATGATTAAGGAAGACAAATGACTGTGAAGAGCTGTTCTCTCTCGCCCTCTGATTCAAAGAGACGGTTGAGTGAAACCACTCTCTCCGAGACTGCACCAATATGTGCCGCTCTGCCTCACATGCTCCCTGGCTCTCTCTCTTTTTCCCAGGTGTTCCTTCCGTCTGTTGACTCACTCTGAGCTCGTAGAACTGAAACCACATGCTTTCATTCCCATCCTACCTCTACCGGGTCATTTGACAAAACCGGTGCCATTTGTCTTCCAACATGTGTATATGTATAATATTTTAACAATGAATATCTGATTTTCTAGTTTTCTAAATCAACAATAAGCCAGTAATTCAATGGGCCTTATTCGGCCTTTCTTCACATCTGTTTCCAAATTATCTTTGCTATATTAGCAAATATACATAATTTTCATGAACAAATGTATAGAAATGGTTGAAGCTTTGTCCACAGGTTATGCATCAACCCTGTAACCACATTTTTTTTTTTTAACTGAACTATAAAATCAAAAACAAAAAACCAAGTGAACTTCAAAGAACTTTAAAGTCTCCTCTTTCTTTATAACTTGATTTCATATGGTTTACAGTAGCAGATGATCTTAAAATGTCAACCCTGTTACTATGAATTTGTATAGCAAGCAAATGATATTTGAAAGGTAGTTATTTGCAGAAATAACAGAAATTAATTATATTTCACATAGTAGTTGTCAAAGTGAACTGTAAATGTCACCCTGTTACCGTAAACCTAGGCATTATTACATAAAAAAATCTCTACCAAACATAAAATAATAATAAATATAGCTGCAAGCAGCAATTTTTGGGGTTGTTCCAAAAAGCTGTTCAGTATGAGTTCACCAGTACCACCCCCCAAAGTCCCTAGTTCCTGGGGAAACTTCCTGTGGTGGAAACACGGTGTCACAAACGTCGGTGAAGATCCCACCATCGGCCAACAGAGGGCTCACTCACCAGAGTACTAACCTCCATTTCGGACTTCATTTCCCATGCACCCTCTCTCCAGAACTGATTACTGCACACCTGTTCACCATTACCATGCCTATATATACTCTGCACCCACACTCACTCATTGCAAAGTCTTGTTTGCCCCTTCTACATTTCTGAGCGTTCATTCCCTGTTGTTATCGTGCCTGTGTTTTGACTCTGCCTTGGACTACCGTTTACGGCCCTGTTCTGCCTGCCCTTGATCTCTGTTTGCCTGTACTCTGATTATTGTTTGTTTGCTGTCTGCCCTGACCCATTGCCATTGTTATGACCACGACTTATGCTCTGCCTCTGATACTGCTGTTTACCCTGGTTTACCGATCCACGCCTGCTTGTACTGTGAGTTTGTGTTCTTTTAATAAACTGCACATGGATCCCAATCTGCCTGAGTCCTCGTTACACACGGCTTAGGACTAGTTCGCAAAGTACTATATACACTAGTATTTTTTGCAAAGAAATACAAAATAGCCAAAACTTTTGGCAGAGTGACAATCAAATCAGAGGCATGCATTTTGTTTTGTGCCAAGGATTCCAAGGATATAAGACACTTGAGCCTACGCCTAATGGTTTAGGAGTTGAGCGATTTTTACTTTTCACTGCTGTAGTGCCCCCGTTAGACCAATCGGGGCAAGCTTTGATGACGTTGTAGACAGTGTGAGTACCTCAAAGGCCTCAAAGGATCTGCCAGATCACTTTTAGGGGAGAATGATGATCCTTGGACATCTTGAGCCCCTAATAATAATATCAGTTCTCTTATCAAACTGGAGTCACCTGTTTCAATAGAATGACCATACCACTCCCTTAATTTTTCAACATTACCGTTTCATGGGGTCATTGCCATTTTAATAGGGGTTGTTCCATCTGAGACCCGGAATGCAGAATCATATTGAATTCTGCAAGTGTCAACCAGTCTAAAAGAATGTCATTGATAGGTTTGTCCTTGCGTTGTACCACTAGGATGTGTCTGCCCTTCAAAAACGAAAAATCGGGCGGCATATGTGGCAACGTTTATGCCCACCTGGTTCCCACAGGCGCCCTTTCTCTCTGCCCATACCAAATGGCCAGCCTTAGTCTCTATCTTAGCAGACAGGTGGCCAACCTGCCCTGAAAAATTAATTTCACATTTATTGTTAGTGTGTGTCAGGCCTTTCTCTGGACAGCTTGTACAATGGGGCCGTATCCCATATGGTGCCCTGTGTAAACCAATTCATCACCAATTCCAGAAAGATAATGATAGTTCAGAATATTCAGATTAATATTCAAACATACTATAGGAGTACAACGCATAATTAGAAGCATGTGCGAGTTGTTCAATTTAAAACTGTTCATTTTCTGCAAAAAAATGGCTGTGGGAAATGTTATCCAGTGAGCGCACACTCCACGTTTGCTCACAACAAACTCAAAAAGGCAGAAAATGTGCTGCTTTGACTCGCTATGACATATAATCAGACACGCGTAAATGGGTATATATAAAAAAAAAAAAACACTGACAGCTTTGGTTTCCTGCCTGACTGCCTAACCAGACCCACAGACCCCAAACAGATGAAGATGAAGACATTTCCGACGATCTGCCGTAGCATGCTCAAACCAGCCGAGTACACGAAACTGACCTATTCCTTAATCGCTTTTAATGAAGACAATGTGAGTCTGTGGTTCCGCTGAGACAGTGTGCTTAAGCGGCTCCCTGATCGTCCCAGCCGTGAACAGTCACAAAAATGAAACTGATGAATCCTAATTCAGGAATTGTGAATTCTGAATCGCTCTCCTCCCAGTGTACCTTACCCCCACAGACTCCCATATCCGTTTGTCCAATTAATGGGAATATTACTCCAATTAAAATGTCACATTCAACATGAATTTCAAGTGAGATGATGATGACTGTGTTAAGGTTGTTAAATTCTTCAGTGCAGGAAGACCACTACCAAATATCATGATTATAAAATTGCACGTAATAATTTATTTTAGACAACTTAGTGTCATTAAGTGTGACAGCTTCATGATAACAACCCAAACAAAACTTCACACTGTACAGACCCAACCCTAAAGTGGATTTTATTTAAATTCAATAAAAGTGAACGTAATTAAGGAATCTAAGAGCCGATGTTTGCAATTAAATAAGAAATATTTTTGTTTGGTTACATTGCTTGCCTTGTGCTATGATTAAAAAATGTCTTACGGGGTGATATTATATCTGCAAGATATGATAAGCCCATGTCTGATTTAAGAATCAAATAACATTGAAGTCTACATGAAACAGCATTCGCAACCTATTCAATTACTGTGAAATGGGAGATATTTCCATAATATTCAAAGAGTGGAGCTTGAGCTCAGATCTCTACTGAAGACCCAGAATGAGATGTAGTGTACCACTAAAAGGAGAAGAACAAAACACTGGAAGGATTGTTGTATTAAATTAAAATATTAGTTTAAAATCCGTCAACTCCGTCAGTTTTTGTCAACTCGTGCCAGTTTTTGTCAACTCCATCAGTATTTGTCAGTATTTGTCAAATATGTCCGTTTTTGTCTACTCCGTCAGTTTTTGTCAACTTCGTCAGTATTTGTCCTCTCAGTCAGTATTTGTCAAATCCGTCAGCATTTGTCATTATTTGTCAAATCTCAGTTTTTGTCCACTCCGTCAGTATTTGTCAGTATTTGTCAAATCTATCAGTTTTTGTCAACTCTTGACAGTTTTTTTCAGCTCCATCTGTTTTTGTCAACTCCGTCAGTATTCGTCAAATATGTCAGTTTTTGTCTACTCCGTCAGTTTCTGTCAACTTCGTCAGTATTTGTCCACTCCTTCGGTATTTGTCAACTCCATCAGTATTTGTCAAATCTGTCAGTTTGTGTCCACTCCATCAGTTTTTGTCAACTCTGTCAGTATTTGTCAGTTTTTGTCCACTCCATCAGTATTGTCAACTCCGTCAGTTTTTGTCCACTCCATCAGTATTCATCAACTCTGTCAGTATTTGTCCACTCCATCAGTTTTTGTCAACTCTGTCAGTATTTGTCAGTTTTTGTCCACTCCATCAGTATTGATCAACTCTGTCAGTTTCTGTCCACTCCATCAGTATTTGTCAACTCTGTCAGTATTTGTCCACTCCATCAGTTTTTGTCAACTCCATCAGTATTTGTCAACTCCATCAGTGTTTGTCCACTCCATCATTTTTTGTCAACTTTGTCAGTATTTGTCCACTCCGTCAGTATTTGTCCACTCCATCAGTATTTGTCAACTCTGTCAGTATTTGTCAGTTTTTGTCCACTCCATCAGTATTTGTCAACTCTGTCAGTATTTGTCCACTTCATCAGTTTTTGTCAACTCTGTCAGTATTTGTCAACTTTGTCAGTATTTGTCAACTCCGTCAGTATTTGTCAACTCCGTCAGTATTTGTCAACTCCATCAGTATTTGTCAATCCATCAGTATTTGTCAACTCCGTCAGTTTTTGTCAGCTCCATCAGTTTTTGTCAGCTCCATCAGTTTTTGTCCACTTTGTCAGTATTTGTCAACTCTGTCAGCATTTGTCAACTTTGCCAGTATTTGTCCACTCCATCAGTATTTGTCCACTCCATCAGTATTTGTCAACTCCGTCAGTATTTGTCAAATCTGTCAGTTTGTGTCCACTGTCAGTTTTTGTCAGCTCCGTCAGTTTTTGTCAACTTCATCAGTATTCGTCAACTCCGTCAGTATTTGTCCACTCCATCAGTATTTGTCAACTCCGTCAGTATTTGTCAACTTCGTCAGTATTTGTCCACTCCGTCAGTATTTGTCAACTCTGTCAGTATTTGTCAACTCCGTCAGTATGTCAACTTCGTCATATTTGTCAGCTCCGTCAGTTTTTGTCCACTCCATCAGTATTTGTCAGCTCCGTCAGTTTTTGTCCACTCCATCAGTATTTGTCAACTCCGTCAGTATTTGTCAAATTCATCAGTATCTGTCAACTTAACTGTCCATCAGTATTTAACACCATAAGATGAAGATTTCTGTTCATATATATGTTTAATATTAAAATGGAGGGTAGAGAATTAAGGAATTTAGGAACTGGGTTGTTCATAGTAACCCTAACCCAGGGGAAAATGTAGAGAATGTATTTTTCACTTAGCTCCTTTACTAAATACCAGTATTACATAATTGACCAACAAAAATAAAGTACAACAAATATAATCATGGTTATACCATTTTCAGTTTTTAAATATATTTAAATATAATAAAAATAGATTTTATAGATGTTTAAAGCATTATTGTGTCTTCAAATATGTCTTCAAAATATTGTGCATAAAATGTCTCTTTTTTATTATTCATGTATTTAATAAAATATATATATTTAATATATAAATGCTTTTAAAAATATATATAAATAAAAATGTGTACTTGAAACAGGTATTTTAAAATAATAACCAATTTGATTTCATGTTACTGTAAAGTCATGCATGGCATATACCGGTGGTTAAATTAAGAGGGCTCTATGAATTGGCACCTTGGTACAGCTGGTTGCCTGTTTATCAGCTCTACCTGTGAGGAGAGATCCTCTCTGTGCGTCTCTGCAGTCCTAAACACCGCTGAGCACCTGTAATTTGTCAGCAGCGTCGTTCAGACAGCCTGCCAGACATACAGGGGGTCATCCTAAATTAAAACCTTTTGATCACACCGCTGTTTGACATTAGAAATCTCACTGCCACTTTTCACCAATTATGCAACCGTCAACATCTGTTTGTTCCTCGGCATTTTAACACTTGGCCCTCGAAGCTGCAATGTTACGCAAGAAAGCCGCCCATCTCAGATCTGGGTCTGAACTAAACATTGCAACTCACCACAAGTAGCGGCAACAATAAAACGGACCATTCTGGATGTAGATGTTAGGCGAAAACCAAACCTCGAGTCTCGCTAGAACAATGGTGCAACTTTCTATAGTTCCTGCAGGAAGAGAGTTAACTTCAACACGTATGAAAATAGATTTATTTTCCTCATGACCTCCACTCTCTCCCGCTCAGGCTGAATTCTTTGCAAATATATGCAGACAAATGTTCCAATCTCTAAGGGGAACATTCTCTGGGAATATCCGAGCGTTCCTTACCTCACATTATATTTCGGGCTTTATCTATTGTTTGTGTCTGACAAGGTGCTCCACTGAATCGGTCGGGCTGTTATATCAAATTCAGTGTAATAACCTCCGGCCTACTTTCAGGAGAAGGAAAAAATGAGAGAGACAGAGGAAAGTCGGAAGACAAGGGAGAAGTTACGATGAATAAGAGAGGAGACTTCCAAGGGCACGCTGGACTTCCTAATGGAGTCTCCAGGAGCGGCGATGTTGGCCCGGAACGAGGTGAAGAGGACAAACAGGATTCCTGGCCGGGCGCTGAGGAATGCCAAGGTCAAAGGTCTAAAACATCCCATGCTTGCTTTGCTGTAAGCGAGTAAAGGGAGCATAACTGATTGAAAGTGCTTGTATGCTTTATAAAGGCTCATTAACCAGATTTATAACCAGTTTTCTTATAACTGCTTAGAAGTGTCGGGTCACAGCACAACGGTTTCTACACAGAAAAACGAGCCTTGTCGTAATATGAAAATATGGAACTTTTGACGCTTTGTTTTTTCATCTGCACAGATTACAGCAGCGTTTTGATGGGACTAGAGTGCATACAAATGCACATGCTGTTGTTTCTGGCGATGGCTGAGGCTCATGGGAGATTTATGACACTTTAGAAATATATAGCTTGTCAAGTGGAGGCACTTTCAACAGAAAATGCTTATTTTCCCTATTAGACCTCTCCAGCGCACTTCAGAAGCACACGCGCACGCTCGCACATCAATGGACTACATCAAAAGCTGCTCAGAGTAATAGAGTGGCAAATGCTTCAGAACACAGAACTGTAAATGAACACAGACCTGCCTGGATTGAAGTTTAAACACAGCTCACATATTCTATACAATTACAGATTTTTGATTAAAAATATGATGAAATAAAATGAAACGGTACTTTCTGACCAAATATATAAGGTAAAAATAGTCTGCCATAATAATTCAATCAACCTGAACCTGTAATACTGTAGAAAATGTATTTAAAAAGGCATCATATGCGGGTGCATCTCAGCAGTGGTGTGTAACGCAGTCACCGACTTTGTCGGGTTTGAATTTCGGCATGAGATTTTTACTAATTCCCGCAGATTTTGTCCTCATACCCAAAGTCTGCTCACATAAAGCGACCTCTCAGTACTAAATTGAGTTCTTTTTTGCTGCTTATTGCACTTAAACAGTCAACTACACACAAAATAATGTCCATCTTGGTGAGTATTCACGTAAACACAGTTATGTTTTGAGTGAATGTAAACAGTTGAGAAAGAAAATGCATGCGTTACAGTATAATGGATCCATGTGTCAGGTCTTAAAGTGACAGCAGACTAATATACCTGCTGCCAAATTATGAGATAATATTAAAGATATCTATATAGAAGTTTTTCTCCATTGTATCGATGTTAAAATTGTGGCCAGTGAAAATGCTAGTAACTTCATATTTATTATAGTGATAGACTATAGTTCAAAAGTTTGGGGACAGTAAATGAAAAAATCTTTATTCAGCACTTGATGCATTAAACTTATCACAATAAAGACATTTATAATGTTACAAAAGATTTCAAGTTTTGTTCAACTTTCCATTCATCAAAGAAAACATTCAGTGAAACTATTCATATTGAGCAACAGATTTCAACATTGATAATAAAGGTTTCTAGGGTACAAAATAAGCATATTTGCCATCACAGAAATAAATTACATTTCAAAATTAGAAAACAATTATTTTTAAACTGTAATAATTTTTTTGACATTGATGTTTTTACTGTATTTTGATCATATAAATGCAGTTTTGGTGAGTATAAGAAACTTTAAATGTTCAAAAACATTTTGACTTGTCTGTTACGGCTCTTGAATCTTTTTCAATAAAAATGTGTACAAAATTATATATATGTGACCCTGGACCATAAAACCAGTCAAAAGGGTCAAAAAAGAAGAATAAATAGCTTTCCATTGACGCATGGTTTGTTAGGATAGGACAATATTTACCGAGATACAGCTATTTAAAAATCTGGAATCTGAGGGTGCAAAAAAACTAAATATTGAGAAAATCGCCTTTAAAGTTGTCCAAATGAAGTCCTTAGCCATGCATATTACTACTAATAATACATTTTTATATATTTACAGTAGGAAATTTACAAAATATCTTCATGGAACATGATCTTTACTTAATATCCTAAAGATTTTTGGCATAAAAGAAAAATCTAATTTTGACCCATACAATGTATTGTTGGCTATTGCCACAAATATACCCATGAGACTTATGACTGGTTTTGTGCTCCAGGGTCACATATGCAGTTACATTTTCCATCCCTAATAGGTAAACTTTGTTAAACTGTAAAGTAGTCCTAGTGTAAATATCTATGGAGTAGAGATAGCGATATATATAGATAACATAATCGCAACATGTTTTAGTGCCAAACTTACCATTGACACCCAGGATAGAGTTCTGATTAACCCATTTTATCAAATGTTTCAATGCACGGTATTTAATTACAAAGTACTTGCTGCCATCTTGAGATTTGGGCCTACGACAATTCCATATGCCTCCATCAAAACAAGCACTCGAGGGCTTTATTGGTAAACCATCAACTTTTAGTTGAAAGTAAAACAAATGACAGACGTTTGGGCCCCTTGGCGTCATAGAGCGCGGGCATCACAGCAAAGACATGCAGTTCGACAAAAGCCCAGCCAAGCCTGAGCTGGATAGAGGTAAAAGACGCTCTTCCTCAAACGAGTGCATCGTTCTTCAAAAGCCTCCTGCCATTACCATCTCATCATCAAGACACTTGAGGGGCCGCTTTACCCCCAGCGGTCCGCCTGGAGCTGCAGGCCAGCCCGCGTCCCTGCGAGGAGCTGCCGCGAGGGGAGAGATGGAGCTCGGACCCGACGGGTCCTCCGAGCCGGGTCCGTGCCGCACGGCTGAGGCCCGCGCCAATTCCCAGTCCAACTGTCACTGCTGGCACGGGCCTCCGCCCCTTCAAGCACATAATCTGTGCTCGCATGGCTGTTAAAGCCCTCCGCCATCATCGCACAGCCCGTCTCCGTCGCACACACGAGACTGCAGAGCATTGTCTGCAACTGTGCGCTTCTGTCATCAGATAGGAAAGGAAACAAAAGAACTCTACAGTGTTTCTTGTTTCTTGATCTGTAACAGGAAAACTTTGGTGCATTTGTCGTCCCACAATTCAAACCGCACAAGAGCACTGATTCTAAAAATAGAGAGCTTGCATCAAGTTTTCTTATGTTACTACAAATAATAGATAAGGAAGACCACACCCATGCAGATGTGAGTGGAAAGCACGTAATTTGCTTGGCTTCTCTCAAAATCTTAACAGGATTGAGGAATTCTGCAATCAAATTATTTCACTGTCTGCAGGTATTTCACCACTCATTTCCCAGTTTAATACTCAGTCTTTACTCTTTCCCCGCCAGCGGTTTTGAAAAAAGTTACCAGCCACCACCAGCATTTTGGTCTTTTTCACAAAAATGGGTTTCATGGCCCCCAGAATATTTTGTTGTATGAATATCTGACTATGCAAAGAACAGACTCACAGACCCTTTTTATGAACCCTTGAATGTGGGTAATTTTCATTTTAAAAAAGCTAAGAAAATCTTTTGTCAAAGACTACATCTGGATCAGATTCAGAACGATGATCAAAACATATATTGAGTAGACTGAGTCCATCAACACCCCCAAAGCTCCTGTAGCTCGTCCTGGGTCCACATTTCATTCAGTAACATTAGGCAGTTTTGATTTATATGCTGTTTAAAGTTAGTGATCGCGTTATTTTACAAATGCATACATACACGATATCGCTTGTTTCTGCAACTTCTTCGCCTGTGCTTTGATCAGGAGATTCAGTACTCTTTCAGAAGATGTGTAAAAGCGCCCCCCACCAAAAATGTGACAACATGGACATTTTCGTCAATGGCGGGAAAGCATTGTCTCACAAATGACAGAAATTTCCGTCAATGGTGGAACAGCAGAGAAGTGTGAACCGTTTCGGTCAATGGTTTCGACCGTTTTTTGCTGTTTCGACTGAATACTTTTGGTAGTCAAAATTTGCAGTCACTATCAAAACAATTCTAGTTCCAATTCCAAATCCACATAACTGTTCCATTAGTGATCATTTATACTGTCCAGTGCTTGATTCTGATTGGCTGACAGACATTCTAAGGCATTTTATCGCCGTGCATTTCTAAAAATATGGTACCAGGTCCTATCCATAATTATTTCCATATCACTTTACCAGATTATTTCAGTTAATAGGATGGAAATTTTATTCAAAAATACTTTCAATATGTATGAAAAAACAAGATTTCTCCAACAACTGCATAGAAAAGTTGTTTTCAATGTTGCTTTCAATTTAGTAACAAAGGCTAAAGTGACTTTTTTGGCTGTTTCTTAAAAATAATCTAAAATGGTTTACCTAATATATATGGAATATTTGATTCTGGATCATTGAATTATTGAAATTTAAAAATGTTAATGCTGATACTTTTTTACTTAATTTTGTTTTTGCGCCACGGCTGCCTGCAACCAATTCAAATTTTAAACTCACAAATCAGCTAAAACACTTAATTTGCCATGATGATGCAGTAAATTAGACAACACTAACAGCACTGGATGTTAAGAAATCATTCTGAACCAGTTCGTGATTGCCAAATCAAACAACAGATGAGAAAAACCTCCTTCAGAACCAGAACTAACTCAATGTACTCTCACAAACATCCTCAATAATACTGCAGTCTCATACTTAGTAAAGACGACAGTCAATGTGTCACAAGGCGTCCGCTGACTTCCTGCTGCCATCCTTCTCTTCACATCTCCCAGTGACAGAGCGCTAATGTCACGCACATCCAGGTGAGAGTGTGGCACGTGTCACGGAGCGAAAAATGGCCAAGCTCGCCATGCTCAGCCGTCTCCTTTAATTGGGTAAAACAAAGTAATTTGAGTGCAGCGCAGGGGGGCGTGAGGGGCTAAATGACAGGACAGAAGGTCAACGCTTCTCCCTTACTCCACCGAGCGTCATCCACCAACACGCCCAGCATGATTTTGAGTTAATATTGAGATCTATTATCCAGCAGCCCTCCGCCATCTGCCCCACACGTGCGCACCGGCTCAGGCAATCAACTGTACGTGCTGTGAGAGACAGGGCTACAGTGCATTTTTCAGCTACTGTATGCGTGCAGTGCATTGTGGGGCTTTTTTATCTTGTCATGCGATTAGTCATGAAACTTCAGCACATCTTCTGTTGCAGCATGATCCATCACACTTCGATTGCTTAGCCTAAACTTCAAAGAACATTTTTGGTATAAATTCATAAATAAATAAAAATACAGATAAAAGGATCTCAAGGGATCAACGGTGAAGATGGCCCACGAGCCATTATAAGAAAGTTTTGCACCAGTTGAAAGATCTGTCATTTGCCCTACATTACCAATAATAAATCGATAATATTATGGATCTATTTTAATCTTGCTTGCTGAAAAAATCTTTTTATAAAAATTAGTGAACAGTTTAAAAAAAAATTGTTTTAAAAATTATATATATATATATATATATATATATATATATATATATATATATATATATATATATATATATATATATATATATATATTTTTTTTTTTTTTTATGTAGGTAAATTAATTGTAATGAGAAATATAAATATTTTACCATATTTAAAACATATTTTTTTCTATTTTTAATATAACTATTTTGTACAGAAAATTACAAAACAAAATTATATTTTGGTAAATTAAATTTAACAAGAAATATAAATATTTTAGCATATAGAAAAATGCATTCCTGAAACAAAAAAATTATTAAAACATTATTTTTCCTAATTCTAAAAAAAAAAACTATTTTGTACAGAAACTTATGAAAAATAAATATTTTGGTAAGTTAAATATAATGAAAAATATAAATATTTCAAGAAAATATAAAAGTAGTGCTGGGGATATAGATATATATATATATATATATATATATATATACACACACACACACACACACACACACACACACACACATGCATGTGTGTGTATTTATATATACATAATAATTTTACAGAGTACACACACGTGTAAACAAACTGTTATTTTGGATGCGATTAATCACGATCAATTTTTCCCCAGCACTATATAAAAGTAATATATTTTAACAGTTAAAGGAAAAATTTATATTCTAGAAAATATAAAGTCATGTATATTACATATTGATATATTAGAGCTGCACGATTTTGGATAAATTGAGAATAACGATTTATTTTTATTTTTTTCAAACAGAGATCACGATACTCCCACTATACGGAACAGACAAATTAACAAAATAACATGCAATTCAATTTTTCAAATCGGTTTAAGTAAATGATTCAATGACTCCCTCATAAATGCTTCACTTGTTTCATTACTGGATGAATCAGTATTTTGAACGAATCTCTTTGAATTAATAATTCAATGTCAAATACATTTTTAAGTCCCTTGTCGCCACCTACTGGCGTAACAATGTAATTGAGGGAAATGTTATTTGAAGTTCCATTACTTTCAAAAGATGATTTACTCTATTTTGATCACTACCGTAGACATCAGTGATTATATCAATAAACTTTTATCTCAGTATTTCTGCTATAATATGAATATTTGTAACAGAAATAACGTGATGTTGAAAAGACGATTGTGAAGCTGTACAGGACAACTGCTCTCTCTTTGAATGTTCCGGTGTGATCGTGATAGGAATGAGATCGTGTGGGTATCGAGATCGCGATCTTTTAACGGTTAATTGTGCAGCTCTACGATATATAAAAGCTGTAGTGTGAAAACAGGCAAAAAACATGTGTTCTGCCCCTTTTTTAAGAAGTATTTAAAACACACTGACAAAGAAATATCCCGAGTAACAAGCTATTTGCGGTGAAAAGGCAATCGAGTGGTTTTCGAGGAACCTTTCCAAGAGCGTTCAATGAAGGGTCATGAAGAACAACGGCTGATCCTTTAGGGAGGTCAAGCTGGTGTGTCGACAAAGTATGAAGATTACATTGCTGTGAGATAACCGGAGCAGTGCCTCAGGTGCACACACACATTGCACACATTGGTTTCAACACAGAGCTATTTCCACATTCCTCTGGCCGCTGGCCTGCTCAGATGTTTCAACAAAGCAGCTGTGGTTTCATTGAAAGGAAGAAATAACAGAGGAAGAAAAATGTTTAGGGGAGTCACTTCAAACAGATGAATACTTCACATACCAAGTCTGCCACAGTGTGCATCAAAGCTATTCAAATGTGATATTTCGTTTAGTAAACCATGTTAAATTTACTTGTAAATGCGATGTAAGCTCATACTTGAACTACAAAAGAACATTCACGTCTTTCTTAACAGATGTACTTTAGTTATCTTAGAAAAGAGACGTGTTAGTGGTGTTTGCTAAGACAAACAACACCATTTAGTTTTGCTCAATACTTTGGGTTAGGGATTAGAACTGGTAACCTCAAAATCGCATTGAGGTGTGCTGTTACTTTTATAAGTGATTTGCCCATTTTTGCCTGGTTAGTAATAAAACGGGCCAAAACAAAAGCATATAAACACTGAAAAAGGAACCAAGGTATAAGCATATTATAAGCCGCATTTCCTCCACGTAAACTTTCCCCAGGAACTATAGGGACTTTGGGGTGGTACTCTGTGTGTTTCAACCGCAGGAATGAAGTCAAAATGAAGTCAAAGTTCTGGTAAATATTTCCCCCTCAAAACGGCCCTGCTTGCGAGGTAGTACTTTTTCAAAGTTCAGATACTTTCGGGGGTGGGACTTGGGTGCTGAATGTGCTGATTGGTTGAGCTCACACAGCATTTTATTTCAACCTAAAAGTCTGTTGCGGTGCGTGCAGTTTGCTATTCAAATCAACAATGGAGTTTAAAAAATACAACCGATGAACCGACGACGAGGTTCAGGATTTATTACGTTTATTTGCGGAGGACAAAATCCAGTAGGCTCTGGAGAGTCGCGTGCAGTCCTACGTCACCGGACGAATCTTCACGGTACTTTAGACCGCGATGGAAACACAGACAGCAGCAGGTCTGGGTGAAAAAAACATTCCTGGGAAAAAAAAGTTCCTGGGACAACTTGTTCAGGGTAATTTCGGTGGAAACGGGGCTATAGAGAGTTTGGGGTGAGCACTTTTAACTTGGGGCAGTAAGTAACTACCAAGCATTCAAGCAACTAGGGGTGTTAACGATTAACCAATGATCGATAATGAATTTAATCGATAAAACATATCGATAGTTGATTAAGCAGGGTCATGCACATGCATGCTGCTCAACCACGAAACATGTAAAGCAGACACAAGGAAATTACACTTTCATCATGATTGTTTGCGTGTGTATTCGCAGCCTTTTGTTTTGTGCATGTGTAAGTTGTAATATTGTGTTTATTTTGTGTAGGCCTACTATATATCTGCTTTATCTGATATAGGATGCATTTGGTTAAGAATTAACACGGTAGTAAAACTTCAGCTTCATCACATGCAGCTCAAACAGCAATGGACAACTATGACTGGGACCGTCATATTACATAACATTATAAAGAGAACAATATTGTAATAGAACATTGTGAATTATTTGGGTTTAGTTGCCGTGTTTCGGCACGTTGCTCCAGGAAGAGCACATCCATTACAAATTCTGAATAGCACATAACTTAGTTCAAGTTCACATGCTGTGCATTTGCGTCATTTTGTGTAGATATCATTTGTAATATTATGTTTTATTTTGTATATATCTGATTAATCTCATATAGGAAGTGTTTTCGTTGAGTTAAATATCCCGCTAGCAAAGGGCTTCAGTTTAGGTGTTCATTCAGCGTGTGCAGCTCAAACACTATTAATAACTATTATTGTCTGTCATATTACATTACATTAATGAGAACACTATTTTAATAAATCATTGTGAATTCATTGGGTTTAGTTGCAGTTTTCAGCGTGTTGTTCCAGGAAGAGTGTGTCCACACATTCTGAATAGCACACATCTGTGCTATAATTTAAACAATGATCGATCATGGGAATGTGTGTAAATTGACAAACCTAATAGCAGAACACCTTAGCAACTGCATATCAACGTTTTTCTGAATACCCTAGTATTGTGATGGCAAGTTACAGCTAATATACTTTTCAGCTTCTACAAATGACTGCCTGCGTATGTTGTTTTTCTCCCAGGTACAGCTCATGCTCAGATCAGGAGATGTGCAACGCTTTGGGCTATGTTGGCACAACCTTCCTGGGAATAATCCTTTAATGTGTCCCATGAATTTGCATGAAGCGTTTTTCGGGGGCGGGGTGGTTGCTCACCTATAAGCAAGTGTGTACCACAGGGCTCCGTGCTAGGCCCGATGCCTTTAGGGCTCAATCAGGTGTTATATGTCTGTTTTAGGACACCACCATCAATCTTCCCCTGTCCACTCACTCTCCCACGTGGGATCAAATCACCAGCCTCAAGAACGTACTAAGGCATCACGTCCCAGCTGCCAGCTTTTGTACTCTGATGGTACTTATTTGTCAGTTCTTTGTTACGCCCAGCATTGGTTTCTTGCCTGCGCAGTCTCTGCAGAACAAGTTAGTGCATCTTATTCAATCCGTTTCAAAGGAAGTTTCAACAGAGACCCCAGTGCAAATAAGATAATTGACATTTTCAGTTTCACATCAAACTTTCACCCTGATGATTTCTACATGTTAAAGGGTTAGTTCACCCAAAAATAAAAATTCTGCCATTAATTACTCACCCTCATGTTGTTCCAAACCCATAAGACCTTCGTTCATCTTCAAAACACAAATTAAGATATTTTTAACGAAATCCAAGAGTGACTATGATACACCCGGCGCAACGCGATGCCAGGTTATAATTTTCAGCGTCCAGCGCCACATTGTGTAAATAGCAAATGCACTTATAGGCTATAGGCAGGTGCACAACACAAGATTCAGTCTTTCTGTAAATAGCGAATCCGCCATGGTGCAAGCACAACTGGCTTTTAAAGGGAATGGGAGATGACACTCTGATTGATTTATTGCATGTTATACCCAAAACACACCCATGACTCATTAAGAGAATAGGTTCAACCCTTTTGGACCATGCGCCTGGCACGCCGACCCTTTTTTCCGCCGTTAAACTAGCAAAAGTGGATTCGGACATGCCCTAAGTGCACCTGAGCCATGCGCTTCAGATCGTTAAAATACAGCCCTATGTCTATGTGAGGTCAGAAAGCTTTCGGAATTCATCAAAAATATCTTTAATTTGAGTTCCAAAGATGAACGAAGGTCTTACAGGTTTGGAACAATATGAGGGTGAGTAATTAATGACAGAAATTTCATTTTTGGGTGAACTAACTCACACCACAGAGCAGATCTACAGATGTCTTATTTCTCAATATAGTTGTCACAAACATTAAACACAATAATTCTGATATGAAAGTCTAAATGAAAGTGTTAGCAAGATAAGAAACTATGCCAAAACCTTATATTTTGCATGACCAGATGCTAGTCATACATGGCACATGTACATGCTACATTCATGACTCATTAGCTTTACTGAAGTCAGGGGTACTGAGTGATTCAGTCATCTTGACAGACTAAAGTACCGTGGAAGTAACTGCGTTTTTGTTCACCGAGGTGTTCTTTTTATTAGTTTTTCTCTTACGGCGTTGAGTGATAGAACACGCGGCAGTGAACATTAGGCCTCGGGCCACAAGGAGCGTGAAAGTGAGTGGGGAACCTATGTTGACACCTCGCTGGCTCCGTTAATCCGACCTGTGAGTGATGGCCGGGAGTTTGAAAGGCACTTTGTCCAATTAGAACCGTGCAGCAAATTTCCACCTGGCCCTGACAGAGATGAAGTGGCTCTTTTGAGAAGACACAGTGGCTTCCAGCCAGGTAAGAAAGAAGTCCAAAAGGTTCTAGTCCAAGTAGCAATTAACAAACCTCAACTGGACAACCCCCTAAATGCAAATAGAAATATGAGAATTCTCGCAATCAATTAAAACTAATGATTGTCATTCACCTTGGCGTTTCAAAGTAGACAAACTGCCATGTACAGTGTCAACAGCAATGCGACGGGTCAATCACTGTCACAGGGAAGGAAGCCGCCGAGCAACGCGCAGCAAATGGACTCCCGCTGATACAAATGATGTGTTAGACACGTGTCTAATAAATAGCCTGGCGCATAATGATTTCAACTCTACCCATTTTCTGCAGACCAGAGGTGTAATTTCAAACCGTACAAATGTGAAAAAAATCAAATATCATTCATTGTTCAGCTTATTCCCTCAGTACCATAGAGGTGGACCACACTCACTGCTTCGTGTCTTTCATGCACATCATGCGTTACAATCATTCCCAAAACTAAATCAGGCTTATTTTTAAGTCAATTTACAAATGAATATGAATACACTATAATTGATTCATCCTCATGTTGTTTCAAACCCCAACTCTACTTCTTTTTCATTATGGTTGTATACAAGACACTCAAGAACCAATGATTTTATTACATTGACGTCCAGGTTGAGGCATATTTGAAATTGTGAAGATTATAAGTGGATATTATATAAAATCCAGTCTGCTCAATACACAAAGCTCTCGTATAACGTCCAAAGCCCTGAAAAAAAATAGCACGCAAGTTTTATTTTTCGCCACTTGGTCGTATTCATTATAAAATACCATAGTATGGAAAAGCTCTATTTGAAGAAATTATTTCTTTGTGTTCCAAGGAAGAAAAACAGCCTACGGTTTTAAAAAGACATGAGGGTGAATAAATAATGACTGAATTTTCATTTTTAGATTAAGTAGCCTATTCGATTTACGGACTAAGACGGCAAAACTGATTATTTGATAGACAAATTCAGAAAGTATCTTGCTGTTCGACTCAAGTCAAATTTGCATTGTAACAACCTTCTTCTTTAGTTTCAGAAGAAGTGTTGGCAAATTTCCTCAAACACAGTGGCACCATTGTGCTCCATCTAACTTTTTCTTCGTTAAAATGCAATTAATTGCTATACGTCTGCCAGCCATGTGGTAAAAACTTCAATCTTTTAATCTGAAATTAATGCAGCAATTATAATGGGGTCTCAGAAAGGAATAATTTCACATTTCAAAATCCTTGAGCATTAACTGATGGCTTCCATCTTCCTATTTCTGTATGTCTATTTCTGTCTGTCACGTAAAAATAGGGTTTTAATAACCTGACATGGGGTTAATTATTGCATCCCGGGCGCCATATTAGGAAAATAAAGCGATAAAACACTGATCGATAAGGCTGATAAACTTTGGCCTGAAGATGGAGGGACGTGATTGGTGCAAACATGACAGCGGGAGAGTCCCGTTCTCCATCAGTGTCAGGGTCCAGTGGAAACGTCGTTCTCCATCACTGCACGATCAATTCCTTCCCCTGGTCATCTATCCACAAGCTGAGATTAACTATTCATTACGAAAAAGAGAAATCTCATATTCTGTTTATGACTTCATATGAAAAAAGACTCAGTCACAAGTTAACAATCCAAAGTTTCCAACAGTCTCCGTAAATCGTAATTACTCAGAGGCTAATGATAGTGTTCAGACCCAAAGCAACCGTCTTTTGGTACTTTTGGTTAGATTATTTATTAAATCATAAATAGAATGACATGGATGGATGAAAACAATGCTCATAAATTCCACACATATGTATTTTTTTTTCATTAACATTAGTTAATGCATTAGTTAGCAAACTAACAATGAGCAATATATTTTTGCAGCATTTATTAACCAATATTAATGTTAGTTCATGTTAATTTTTAGTAAGCATGTAAAAAGGACTGTTTCTTTGATACTAACATTAATAGTACTATAAAAAAACAAAGCATTTCTACAGGATTGTTGTACAAAAAACAGACTCAATGGAGATCACCACAGTCAAGCCAACTAAGGCAAAAATATTGATGCGTGTCTTTACAAAAACTACTGTAATCTACAGGAAGAGCAGTAAGACTATTCCTTTTTTTCCTCCTTAATGTAATTGAGTGTGTGTGTGTGTGTGTGTGTGTGTGTGTGTGTGTGTGTGTGTGTGTGTGTGTGTGTGTGTGTGTGTGTGTGTGTGTGTGGGAGGGTAATCCTATGGACGAAATTATCCTTATAATAATTGAGTGCTTGATTGCAAAATTACTCAAATCAAATGTTAATGAAAAATATATACATATTTATATATACAGGCTTGATATTGAATTCAACTTCTTAAAATGGTAAATATTTAACATTTTAAATAAAGAAGTATTTTCAATATCATGGAAGAATCAAAATTGGTATCAAGAATTTAGAATTTTCTGGTTTGATCGCTGCAATTTTGGAATTATGACCCTTAAAGACAGCCGGTGGTGTAAATAAAGCTTTTAATGTTTTTTATATGTCTATGTGGTGTTTTTAATATGCTTTAAGACAAACCATGTGCAAATTCATGAACCGAAGAGGGTCTCAAAAACGCGGTTTGAAATCGACAGTGTTTCTTACGTCAAAAAAACGACCTTGCTTTAGCATATCATTACCTATGATCGCTTTGAAGCAGGGGAGTCTCAAGAGAAGCCAAGTTATACCGGTATATTTGTTCTGTTGATATGAAAAATCGTTTAAATTCAGCAATATAGTGGGTGAATTATGTATATGATGTACATGATGTTATCATGAACTACAAGCCTTTCTCCACTGACGTTCTGAGTTGTTCAAAGCGTTTCTAAGGATGTTCATTTTTAGAAATCAGCTGTCTGACTCTGAGATGGCGAACGGGAACATGGTTTGTGTAACCATGTTTGAATCATATTAATTACTGTTATGTAGGGCTGGGCGATATGGCAAAAAAATTAAATCTCGATTTTTTTTCAGAATGATTGACCGATTTCATTTTTTTTTTATGTTTAACTAGTCAACTTAAAAACGTCACAACAATATGACTCAGGTCAAAATTCCAAGAGCACCACACCTGAAGTGATCATCATGGTGTAAATGTAAAAATAATAAAATCGTGGCAAAATAAATTCGAATGAATCGGAAAAATCGCGACATTGTAATGTGTCTGACATTGTAAAGAGCCATACCATCGTGCAGAGTTTACTAGGGGTGGCACGGTTCACAAAACCCACGGTTCGGTTCGTATCACGGTTTTAGGGTCACGGTTTTCGGTTCTTGTTGTTTTTTCTTTTAATCATTAACACTCCAGAAATTCACTTCACCATATGATATATAGCTTAAATATCCACAATTTAGGATACAGTATTAAAAAAAATTGTTATATCATGTAGAAGTTGTTTCCTGTTTCATGTTAATCGTGTCAATATTGATCAGAACAATGCACTGTGGCTTTAATTCAGCGTGAGCAATTTTTTTCCCAAACTTCAAAGGCCTGTTTAAATTATTAAAACTAGAAGCATATCTTAACTTTAATGTTGCATTTATCATGTGAACTACTTATATACAGCATGTTATATATGCATGTGTGTTTGGGACAGAGGGGAACATGGTCGCATTTGCAGCAGATATATGCTGCCCATCATAAATCATAAAGACAGACAGGGATCAGAGGAGAACACCGGAAAATGTGACAGAATGGACAATATTCGTCTGTATTTGCAATGCGAGACAAACGGTGCCGGTGTGAATGCATAACGGGTGCGCGGCTCCCGCTCTCCATACGCACTGCTTCTGCCCTGCCAACTCACTGCTTGCGCGTGCGGTGTGAAGCCGGCGTTATACGACGCTGGCGCATCCTCCAAATCCGGGCAGCCTTCCTTATCTCTCCCACTTGCCATTTCTACACGTGACATGACCTGCAGCACTCCACTTTTACTGTCTTTTACTGTATGTCCACACACACCTCTTATTTTGCACGAAAAGGACACCCACCGTCTGAGGTAACATACGGGCACGAGGCTACATTGCGCATCCGTCGAACCGTGCGACGCACACGCTCCGAACCGAGACAAGCGAACTGAGCGGTTCGGATGATTTTTCATGTACCGTGCCACCCCTAGAGTTTACTACAGTAACCTAAGTAAAAGTTGATCGAGTGGATCTCTGAGCTGGTGCGAGTGAGTGGAGGCGGGGCTCATTTGCATATTCATGAATGCACATATAGTAAATGAGGCAAGAGTGTAGAGTTACATTCAAACTATTTTAAGGTATGAAAAAAAAATTCACAAATAAAAAATTTATTAAAAAAACTTACAAATATGAACACGCTAAAAAATGCTGGGTTGTTTTAACCAAAATTTGGGTCAAATATAGACAAACCCAACCCAATTTTTTATTTAACCCAACGGCTGAGTTCATCCATATTTGACCCAAATTTTGGTTAAAACAACCCAGCATTTTTTAGAGTGTAATTTTGGTAAAGATGAGTTTTAAGGGATTAATTATTGACTTCAGGGGGGACTTTAAAGGGATAGTTTACCCCAAAATGAAAATTCTGTCATGATTTAGTCACCCTCATGTTCCAAACCTGCATGAATTTCTTTGTTCTGCTGAACACAAAAGAAATTTTGAAGAATGTTGGTAATCAGACAGTTGATGCCATGGAAGTCAAAGCAGCACATCAACTGTTTGGCTCCCCATATTCTTTCAAATGTCTTCTTTTGTGTTCAGCAGAACAAAGAAATTCATAAAGGTTTGGAACAACATGAGGGTGAGTAAATAATGACAGAATTATCATTTTTTGGGTGAAATACCTCTTTAAGACTTAAAATTATGAAAATGAAAAGAAGTGAACATGCCTTAGTTTAACAATTTAACAAGTAACTAAAAGGATAAATGGAAGAATAAATGATGAAATCTCTGCCTGAGAGAGTTAAGTTGAAGGTCAGGCAGGACAAACCGAGTCCTCGTCGAAACCTTGTCCCCTCCCAACCGCTGTAAGACATTTAAATAAGAATGAACTAATGGATTCACATCCAATGCAACTCAACATGATTAATAGTTATGGGCATTGTTTAACCACTCTGGTCCACTGGTTCACTGTAATTGGTGGAAAAAAAGAAGAAAAAAACACGAGAGTGGCTCTGATATTAATAATTAGCTGGCTGAATCGTCACAGGAAGAGCCGAGACTGTCCAAGCCTGCACGATTTTAATCAAAGACTGAAAATAGGAGCTGATTATAATCTGCATTGAGAAGTCACCGGGGGTGTTTGAAGAATACGACATGCCCGGATGTGAGGATAATTTGATTAAGAGCTTGCCGCACCTGAAGGGACAGAATTTCGCTCTCTTTTTAACTCTATTTACTGGATTAGGCGCCGCTTCTTAATCATATATGAATAATCAAGTACATTGAGTGACGCTAATTCAAAACACAGCTTATCTTTTTGATCAGCCTGATTTTTATTTGTTAGGGGACCCGAAATTGTTTTAACCCGAGAAGGATGAACAGTCACTTAACTTAGTCATCTGAACGCGTGTTAAAACGAGTCAAAATCAATTATACGCCGAAATGGCTGAATAAATGAGAATTACACGCATGAAACGCGTCTGGGGCTGTAAGACCTAAAAATTAAATTTGATACGAGTGAGTGAAGAATAGGTGTTTGCGTAATTCATGAGACAAAAGAGATACTACTACAAAAAAACCAAAAAAAAGTAAGACACACATATGCATGGATTACAAGCCAGACGCTGTGACTTCAATGACTCGGAATTCACGGCAGATACAAAAACGTCAAGCCAAGTTCAGGAAATGGCCTACTTTAGCATGTCCCTCCTGCGTCTCCATACTTGCTTTTATGAGCATGGTAAACACATCTTGTGAGGGAACGTTTTAAGATGAAAAGCAGACAACATTACACGACATCTGTGTCCATTACAAGAGTAAAACAAAAACATTTTGCAGAATTCGGCTCGGATTTAAAGTTCGGCTGAGTCCTACTGCAAGACAAAAACAAAGAGAAATTGTTTAACTATTCACTTTCCATGATATTTGCCTCTTAATTTTTACATTTCTTTCCAAGTTATGGGGCAAATGACAATTCTACACTCAAAAAACAAGCAATATTAAAACAAACAAGCCTTAATATTAAGCCTAAATATTAAACATTTTTTTAAAAATAAAAAAATCAAGAAATACGATACATAGAAATGCAATCTATGAAATCAAGCCTTAATATATTATGCATTGTTGTTTTAAGGGTTTTTGAATTGTTTATAACTCAAAAACAAGTATTGAGGATAAATTAAAAACTAAAAATAATTTTGGTAACATTTTACAATATGGTTTCATTTATTAATGAACTAGCAATGAAAGATAGTGCATTAATCTTAATTTTAACATTTACTAATACATTATTAAAAATCAAGTTGTATCTGTTTATACATCATTTAATGGAGTAATCAAATATGAACTAACAATGAACAGTTCTATATGTTAACAAAAATGAATAAATAATTAATAAAATGAATAAATGTTACCAGAATTTTTTGGATTGTAGCCTTTTTAAGTTGTAGATAAAACAAAGATTATTGGAGTAGGAAAAAAAAAACCGCTCAATGCGTTACTCGCCATTTTATGTAATTGTGAAATTTACAAGCAATTTCTGACTGGAAATTATTGTTGGTTTATTTCAGTGTACTTTGCGCCGTCAGTGTGGTAAAGTCCATCCACAACCCATATACTTCCGCAATGTGACATATTATCCAAGCAAAACAGGATATTCAACATGGAGAAAAAAAAGATTTACATATGAAAACAGAGTCGGGTCAAATGAAGCCATGCAGAACCAATGCCTACATTTTTGGTTATTGGTTAACACTATTCATTAACAGACACAGCCAAAGTGAAGACAGCGGAAAAGAGCAAGACATTGAATAAATGTTTCACATACACAGAATCTCTGGCAATTGCTATAGTCTTTGCTCTTTACGACAGCAAGCAAGTGCTGAAATCCATCAAATCTATGATGAGATATTGACTATCTTCTTCTTTCTGCGTGCTTTCAAGTTAATTGTTTACACTAATTTGGCATTAAAACAGACTGCAGCACTTTGCGTTTGCTATCAAGAGTTGTTTTGGCCTATGGAAGTTCCACTGAGAAATCCTGTCGACCTTGGTCGACCCCCTACGTCCCCTGTGAGGACCCAAAGGAGAGGCCCATTTCGAGGTCCTGCACCTCAGCGTCACCACAGCCCTAGTTAGGTCACAGCCCCGCCCCACAACAGTAAATATAGACCTCTTTAAAGGCAACCCATAATGCATCTGGAGTGCATTAACTCATTACTATTTAAACTGTCTATCTCAGATATTAACTTCTGTAAATGGGACATAGATCTGAGATGTCCCCCGCCGCTGGAGATGTTGCATCAAAATCTGGTTCTTCTCACCAGCTGAGGGCACATTTGCCAGCCCCAGTTTGGCCACTGGTGGCTTTAACTCCAAAATAAGCTCTCCCATCAGAGCAAAACTTTCAATTTAGTTCAAAGAGGGTAAACTTTGTCTAATTTGGACACCACATCATTAATTATCCATGAAATATCAATATAGGAGATGTGGGGCACTTCTTACTTCTAGTAAACTTCAAACACAGTTTAAACATCGTAAGATTTAAGCTACCTTGGGTAGTAGATATTTGAAACACTTGCCAAAATGTTTGCAGATGGTACAAGAAACTTTTCAAAAGACCTAGTTTCCTGAAAAGCATAACAACTTTTCAACTGCAACAAATTTCAGCAAAAACTAAGCAGTTGATAAAATCACAGTGGATGTTTGGTCGATCGAGGATGGTGTGATTTCAAAATGTATATTCAAAAATTACCTGATGTTGTCAAAAAATAATCACTGGGCCTCATTTATGAAACACTAGCCAAGCAAATGTAAGTAAATCATTCATTAAACCATACTTGCATATTGAACTGAATTTCAATTTCAATGTAAATCATTCCACAAACATTCAAGAGAAAACCATTTGTAAATTGCCAATGAATTCAACGACTAAAACCATAAAACTACTGTCACATAATTTGTTCAAATAAAGTGCAAACATTCATAAAACCATTTTTATGTAACTCACAATTCAACAACTGAAACAATTCTTAAAACTATTTATGTTGAACTGTTAATCAATTCATCAAGTAAAACATTATTATGTAAATTGTTGCAATCAATTCATCAAATTAGCAGTCAATCAACTATTAAAGGTGCACTATGTAACATTTTTTCAGTAAAATATCCAAAAACCACCAGGCCAGTGTCATATAGTTTGTTCAGTTGAGTACTTACAATATCCCAAATGTTTCCAACTATTTGTAAATCGTGAGAAAATTGCCATTTTAACCAAGGAACCGGGACATATGAGGGCGTCGCCTGTCAGTAGCGTCATATCCGCGTTACCCTCGGTTTCCGGTTTTATTTTGCAGAAACGCTTTACTCTTACTGCAGTGTGCAACAAGTGTCGTAGCAACCGCCGAGCGAACGCACAGAGTAACATCATAACATAATTTTCAACACACTCAAATGTATCTAATATGATAAACAGAGCTGCGTTACCTCATACTCATGACTGGAAAAGCGGAAATGACACCTTCGACTGTGGCATAATAAAAGTCCCGCTGCTCGCGAGGCGCGTGTTGCGTTCATCTTATTAACAATCGCTCCAGCGGCCTTGCTCAGCTCCCACAACACTCGGTCCTGCTCTGCTTCATACTACAGTAACGTTAATGATCGCATCCATGAACTTGATTCCTGCCCGAGTCCTATCCCGATTCTTTTCCACCAGCGTTGAGGTGAAGACCACATGTCCCAAGATTCTGCGCTCAAGCTTGGCGTCATCAAACTACGCCTTTGTTTTGAATAGGCGACCTCTAGCGGACGGAAAAGTTACATAGTGCACCTTTAAGAAAACAATTCAATAAATGATTCAATAAAACCATTCTTACATAAATTGAGTAAAAGAGTCTGACCATTCTTAAAGCATTTATGTAAATTGTCAATCAATTCAATACCCTAAACATTCATCAAACTTTTTTATGCAATTCAAATCCATTTAAAGGTAAATACTCATAATATTTGCCTAGTAGCAACCACAATCAATTCAATATAACAATTTACACAAGATTCATGCAGCCCTTTTATGTAAACTGTCACTTTAACCACCTAAACATTCATAAAACTTTTTTTTACGTAGAAGTCAGTTTATTCATGCTCACATTTATTCATGTGAGCTTGAATCGACTGTCACTGAAGCCCACTAGCAGGATCCAAGAAGAAACTAGATCATAGTTTTCACCTTAACAGTTAATTTTTTTAAAGGAACATCAATAATGCTTCATTCATTCTGTACATGACACTACAATTGAAAGCATCTCATGAGATCTATGGATTTATGATATCTTCACTCCAAAGGTGACTGACTAGACAGGCTCCTAGGACTTTGAGCTGTTTTGTACAGCAATAATTTCATGTGGAAATGCTGAGATTCAAGATTCAAGATTCAAGAGTTTTATTTGTCACATACACAGTTATATACAGAATATACAACCGGCAGTGAAATGTAAACAGGTCCGCTCCATGGACAGTGCAAATTCACAGTTAAAAACACAAGGAGGAAATTATAATAGAAATAGGATAAAAAAGTACTATGTATATATATATCTGTAGAATTATAAATAAATCAAGTCAAGTAGAAAAAAAATTAAAAATAAAAATAAAGAAGTGGAATAAAATAAGTGAAGTAAACCGTGCAGTGAGCAAACTTATAAATATGTGGTTAACAAATATATAAAGAGTATAATGTGCAAACAGGTTTATAACAGGTTGTTACACAGTAACAACGAGAACAGAAAGTGCAGTGCAATGTCAGTATATTGATGGTCACGTGATGTTAGGTGACTGAGTCCAGGCTTCTTGGATTTCAGGGCTTCTAAGAGATATTGATTGTTCCCAGCTTCAACGTGTTGTTCTACCCTGTTTATCTAATATAAACCACAATCTTTTAAACCAGTTGAGCACTTAGCGAGAAGCTGACATCTCTTTGGAGGAAAGGCACTTTGGAAAGTTAACTGATTGCTTATGGTCGATCACACACGAAATACGTCAAATGAAACAGCTTAACCTTTGAACAAACACATTGTAATAACACCCATCTTAAACCATACCATGGTGTGATACATCACACCTCTGATGATCAAAAACAAGAAGGGGAGGGAGGCATCATTATGTCAGGAGGAAGGCTGCCAAACAGTGATCCTCATTTTGGGTCTTCACTCCAGGATGTTGGCCTGGCATCGCAACACAACTTGGCTTTGCTCGACCAATAAGTTGGTCTTTTCAGCTGATGATGACTAGTCAGTTTTTTTGGATGGCTCTTAGAAATCTCAAGAGATGTCTGGGTCAAATCTGACCCTATAAAACAAAACAAAAAAAAGTATTACAATTGGGATCCACCACCATACTTGACAGTGGGGATGAGGTACATGGCTGTTTCTGTCTATGCCATTTCCAAAAAGCTTTATTTTGGTCATGCCTGACCATAAAACCCAGTCTCACAGAAAGTTCCAGTAACAAACCAACAAATTCCCATACAAGTTGTGGTTATAAAGGTGAAGTCTGATCATAGTTTTGGAGACTTTCTGACCCCAAAACCCAACTAGCATCTGCAATTCTCCAACTTTGATCCAGTTTTTTTAACAGCTCAAACCATCCTCTGTGTGTGTGAGGCCAATATAGACACATGTCCTCTTCCAGTTAGATTGTTTCCATCTCCAGTTGATTTAACCTTCTTAAAGGGTTACTTCAGCGATTAGCATTAAGCTTTGTATCAGTAGAAACCCGGTAGTATATTCAAATGATTTTACTCAGTTGGCTCATTTTTGGCTCTGGCTTTTCTGGCCTGAGGCTAGAGACTACAGCCAGTAGTAGGAGCTGGTTCCACTTTCAACCAGCAGCAAGTGCATTCTGGGAGTTGTTGTCTTTCATCCACATGAGCCAAAAATAAATGTTCTGGCTTTTCTCATTCTAGAAATTTCACATTTCTACTACATAAATGACCCAATTTAAATACACATTCATCTTCCCAGCAGTGAAGTACCCCTTTAATGATTGCCCAGATAGTGGAAATGATTATAACTATGCTCTTATAGCCATTTTTATGATTTGTGCAGCTCAACAACAAGGCCGTAACCATGTCTTGAACATTGGGAGGGACCAATATTTATTATTATTATGAAGCATAAAGAAACAGAACAGTCAATTAAATTCTAGGTCTAATTCTAGTTGGGAAATAAACCTTTTGGGACTATTTGCATCAAATATATTATTAAGGTGCATCCCAAATTGCACACTTATGCACTATTCTATAACGTTTTTAGGTATAAATAGTGTAAGTAGTGTGTTCGCACTGAAAATTCCAGAAAGAAAAAGTGCACTTTAAATACCCGGATGATGCACTAAATTAACGGAAAAAAACAAAGTGTAGAATGTTGGACATTTCATGCACTCAACTGTCACAGTTTTAATTATGTAGTGGAGGGGCAGGCACTACCAGATTCCGATGTTGAACGACAAAATAACCATGTAAAGTTTATACATTCACTACACGGTTGAGTACATAGTGCATAAGTACATAGTGTATAAGTGCATAGTGTATAGTGCGTCATTTGGGACACAGCTTTAGTCCCGAGATTCTTCGCATTAGTGAATAAATACATAGATCTGCAGTTGATGTTTGAATTCTCTAGTGGTCTGGTGGTAGAATCTTTGTAAACCGTGTCAAAGGTTACAGGTTCTAATCCGCCCTCATATAATTTTTTTTTCTTCTTCATTAAACTCAAACATGTTCATCAGTGATTGTATATTAAGAGCAGGGACACGTTTGTGTGCATTTTGTTTTGTGATTTCACCGGAAAGATTAGAGTCTCTCTCCGCAACGGCATTAAGTGATAGATTGACGCGCTAGCCTGTGTGTGTGAAGACTGTGCAAGACTTTGAAGAGCGCTGTAAGACCACTGAGGCAAACAAGACTAAAAATGTAACTTTTAAACCTTTTTGTCATCCTAACATACAGAGCGCTGCATAATGAAGTGCAGCAGAGCAGTATTGGGGGGGGACAATTTGGCCATTTCTAATTATTGGGGGGGACTTGTCCCCCTCAATGTCTATGGTGGTTACGGCCCTGCTCAATAATCTTTTGTCACACATCATTACTGTATTCTCAGGTCTTTCCCATAGTGATGGATGACTATAGGAATTTGCCCTGTGTGTCACTTCATATTTAGAGCCCAGTGATACAGCAAGTCATAACTTATCACTACACTCTAAGAAATGCTGGGTTAAAAACAACCCAAGTTGGGTTGAAAATGGACTAACCCAGCGACTGGGTTGTTTTAACCCAGTAAATGGGTTGTTTTAACCCAGCGGTTGGGTTAAATGTTTGCAAAAATATATGTTTTGAAAACTTACGGTTATTACAAAGCATCCTTTTAAAGCTTGAATGTTCCTGTACCATTCATTACAACAGCATGAAAAAGAGTGACCAGTGCATTATTAACCCTTAAATGCATGAATATTTCTCCATTCATTATTACATATTTGGGTCTTTACCGATCTATATTCGGATCTATATCTAACACGGATGGATCTCTACCTGTTCAATTATTGCTGTGCAGAAAAAAAAATATGATGTGTTACACACCTCAGGTCATTAGCGACCCTAAACAATTGGGAAAACAAACATTCTTTTATAATTTTATGTTTTTTTGTTTTTTTTGTTTTTTTTCTTGTTGTATTGTTTATAATGAATTGATTGAGGAATACTAAGAAGGTTGATGTCTAACTTTAAAAAATGAATGAGGAGGAGGGTAGTGAATGACGTCCTGGGTCAATAATGATGTCCCGGGTCGATAAAGACCCAAGGAATTCATTTAAGGGTTAAAATAAAAGAAGAAACAAACTCATATAGGTTTGGAAAGACATTAGTACATGATAACAAAATGTAAATTTGGGAGAGAACTGAAGCTTTGCAACACAAGTCTCCCTTTTCCTTACTTCAGATCAAGATTTGGGGACGCAACTACTTCCAGATAAGCACAGAAGGGTGACTTCCTCTACGAGCCTGTTCAAGCACAAGGAAATCCTAATCCCTGCTATTTGAGAATGTCACAGGCTCTTGGAAGCATTGCTGTCAGATAAAGCTGCACACCAGCTCTGGGCTTCAGGAGAGCTTTTTTGTACAGAAACCTTGTTTAGAGGCCTCCACTCCTCTACGGCCCATCCGTCTTCTGTCATCGCTGGGTAAACATACGCCACCGCACCTGCCCACAACCCTCAGAGTAAAATAGCGCTGGCTGCAACGGTAAAAGTCTTCAGACTGGGGCCAGAGACTGGAGCCACGCTGGGGTTTCCAGCAGCATATTGCTGACCAGCCAACAAAAACAACTGCCACGGCCAGACTATCATTAAGAGGTGTGTGCTCCATTAAAAGCAGCATGTAACTGCATATCTTTAGCCAGAAGTAAGTGGAATAGTTCACGCAAAAGTGAAAATTCTGCCATTGTTTACTCACCCTTCTGTTCAACTATACCAACATCTTACATTTTTTTCTTATGTGCACTCTTTTTCTTATGATAGTAAAAAAACATAATCTCAGGGGTCCACAAGGAGATGCACAGAAAACTTCAGAGCAAAAAAAAATTACGAAATGTTACCTATTTAACAATCTGAGCGCATGGTCTGAAGAGCATGGCACAGATGCACTTAGGCTGTGTCCGAATCCACGTTTAATGATGGAAAAAATGGTCGACGTGCCAGTCGCATGAACCAAAAGGGTTGTATCTAGTCTCTTAATGAGTCATGGGTGTGTTTTGGGAGTAACATGCAATAAACCAATCAGAGTCTCATCTCCCATTCCCTTTAAAAGCCAGTTGCGCTTGCACCATGGTGGATTCGCTATTTACAAGGTGGAATTTGCGAGTGGAAAGACTGAACGCTTCTCCAGAGAGGAATCTTTTATTTTTAATATTTAAAAATGTTTGTGTGCTGTGTGTGTAATAAGCAGAGTGTATGCGCGTTATATTACCTATAGCCGCATATTACTAAATAACACAAAAAATACTGCACTATTGACTTTAGACCAGGTTTTTGTTGGTCAATGGCGCAGCCGTTTTCAGTTGCCTCAAAAAAGCAACTCGCCAACAATGCACCTGAACACACCTCGTTTTCAGACCAGCACGCCCATGGGTGAACAGATGGGCGCGAGTGCATTTGCTATTTAAACAACGTGGCGTTGGATGTGAAAATGATAACTGTGTTGGGCTGAAACTAGCAAAAAACACTTGTGTCGTGCCTGGCGTCAGATTACATTATGATAGGGCCCATCATTTTACAAAATTACATAATTTTTATGACTGTGTCCCTCGTAGCGTCCTGTGGAGGGTGCTCTGGGAGTACGACCGGAGCAGGAGCTTGGTCCGCATTGCCGGCAGCAAGTCGAACTTGTTCCCAGTGCATGTTGGACTTCGGCAGGGCAACCCTTTGTCACCGGTTCTGTTCATAATTTTTATGGACAGAATTTCTAGGCGCAGCCAAGGGCCGGAGAGTGTCCGGTTTGGGAACCACATGATTTCATCGCTGCTTTTTGTGGATGACGTTGTCGTGTTGGCCTCCTCAGACCAGGACCTTCAGCGTGCACTGGGGCGGTTTGCAGCCGAGTGTGAAGCGGCCGGGATGAGAATCAGCACCTCCAAATCTGAGGCCATGGTTCTCAGTCGGAAAAGGTTGGCGGAGAGTTTCTGCCTCAGGTGGAGGAGTTCAGGTATCTTGGGGTCTTGTTCACGAGTGAGGGAAGGATGGAACGGGAGATCGACATATGGATCGGTGCAACTTCTGCAGTAATGCGGTTGATGTACCGGTCTGTCGTGGTAAAGAAGGAGCTGAGCTGTAAGGCAAAGCTCTCGATTTACCGGTCAATCTACGTTCCTACTCTCACCTATGGTCATGAGCTGTGGGTCATGACCGGAAGGACAAGATCCTGGATACAGACGGCCGAAATGAGCTTTCTCCGCAGGGTGGCTTGGTGCTCCCTTAGAGATAGGGCGAGAAGCTCAGTTACTCGGGAGGAGCTCAGAGTAGAGCAGTTGCTCCTCCACATCGAGAAGAGCCAGTTGAGGTGGCTCGGGCATCTATTTCGGATGCTTCCTGGATGCCTTCCCAGGGAGGTGTTCCGGGCATTTTCCACCGGGAGGAGGCCTCGGGGAAGACCTAGGACACGCTGGAGGGATTATGTCTCGCGGCTGGCCTGGGAACGCCTCGGGGTTCCCCCGGAAGAGCTGGAGGAAGTGGCTAGGGAGAGGGAAGTCTGGGCGTCTCTGCTTAGACTGTTGCCCCAGCGACCCGGCCCCGGATAAGCGGAAGATAATGGATGGATGGACATAATTTTTTATGACCGTCAAAGTTAACATTATTTTTTTTATTTAATTAAATTTTTGACACACTGTTTTGGAAAAATATCTACTTTTTAAAAATGTCTCATTACCATAATGCCGTAACACCAAAAAAAAACTAATTTATTCAAACTGTAAATATTTATCATTGTCATTTATTGCACTGCATTTAATTCACACATGTAATATAAAAAATACTGTATTACAGTCGCAAGAATCTAACAAGATGAACTTTGACAATAATGGCAATTAAAAAACACTTAAAATAAAATGCACCAATGTATTATGGTAATGAACATTTTGGGGGAAATGTGCTTAACTATTATGCAAATTATGTCACAATACAAATGATCCTCAAGGAATAGTTGACCCAAAAGCTAAAATTTAGAATGTTATATTTCAAGTTATTTAACTTTTTCTTATGATTCTCTTACACTCTTTTGAAGCTTGAATGTTTCTGAATACATTCATTGTAATACTATGAAAAAGAGTGTCCAGTACATTATTAAAATAATAACTGAATATTAAAATAATAACTTAATTGAACTGTCAACTTAATAAAATATTTTAATAAAACTGCATTAGTAAAATAGTGGAATAAAAACTATATATTATAGCCAATCATTTAATTTTGAATCACGTTACTCTTGTCACTAAGTGTCACATAGCCTAATTACATTTTTACAAGGACATATTTGGTTGCCTTTATTAAATAAAAAAAGGCATAAAAAAACACATTTGGAGCCTTCATTCTTTTTGGGTGATCCATTCCATTAAAAACCAGACAGGGTGACAACGTTGAATGTGTTAAACTGCACAGGTTAAGCTGGGCGGTGCGACGTTAAACATTAAACGCTGGTGTCAGCGTACAATATCTGTTAGGCTAATTGCAGGGTTTGAATAAAGGGGCTCAGCTTGGCTCATTCAGCCGCTAAAAATTCCCCCCTGCTGGAAGGAGTCAATCAGCTCACCGCCAGGTGACAGATTTCACCATCACACTCCGACACCGAGGCTGGGAGCAAGCAAAATATTGTTGTCTGCCATGCCAACTAATAAGTAATTATAGGCTAGTCCTTCACAGATGGCAGACCCCACAGTCATTCCGCTGTCTTCCAATAAAGGAGAAATTAAGTTAAGGCACTGCTCTGCACATGTGCATCTGCAGCACAAACAAGCCTGAGTCTAAACAAGCGGCGAACGTGCCTGAGAGTTAACAGGAAAGAGCCCATTAAAACAAGCTCATGACACTGCAAATCTACTCAACCTGATTGATGTAAAGCCCCTGATTTGTGCACACATGTGTAATTATGGAAGTGTGCAATAGACTTCATCAAAAAAAAAGCAAACCATTGTTTGGAGTCCAACTGGAATGATCGAAGAAGTTCTTCCGAAATCTTGAAAACTCACACAAAACAGAGTACAATACTGATACCGTTCAAAGTTTTAGAGTCAGAATACAGTTTAAAGGAGCTGTTTTCTCTTTGAAGACATTTGTAAAATGGAATACATTTCTGCGATGGCAAAGCTGAATTTTCAGCATCATTACTCCATCCTTCAGTGTCACATGATCTTTCAGAAATCATTCTAATATGCTAATTTGCTGCTCATTTCTTATTATCGTCAATGATGAAAAAGAGTCAATATTTCTGTGGAAACTGTGATAAACTACTATTCAAAAGTTTGTGATAAGATTAAGATCTTATTTGCATTCTTTTTCAGATTTTCAAAAAAATATAATGTGCTAATAAGACTATAAGCCATAAATAAGCGCTATATATAAGCCATAAACCATATTGGCACCATTTAGGAACATTTATGGTGTTTTATCCTTGTTGAAACTGAACATATGAGGTCACTGAACTGACAATATGTGGAAAAGAGATGCATTAAGATTCTTCAAAACCATGACATGAGGATGATGGGATAATTATAATTTTTTGGTTTAATATGTATATGCATGCAATGATTCCTTAAAGGGTTAGTTCAGCCATAAAAATGAAAATGATCCCATAATTTACTCACCCTCAAGCCATCCTAGGTGTATATGACATTCTTCTTTCAGCCAAACACAATCAGAGTTATATTAAAAATATCCTGGCACTTCCAAGCTTTATAATGGGAGTGAGTGGTACCATTTTTTTAAGCCCAAAAAAAGTGCATGCATCCATCATAAAAGTAATCCATATGGCTCCAGGGGGTTAATAAAGGCCTTCTGGAGCAAAACGATGCATTTTTGTAAGAAAAATATCCATATTTATAACTCTATAACTCTATAATACGTCATCCCGACGCATGACGTATTACTGAACGTGGAAGCGCAGAGGATAGAGCAAAACAAAACACGAATTAGAAGTCTAAAGTCTGAGAATTTTTAAAGAGAAATGTCGGAGGAGCTTGAGTTTGTTGCCCAGTCCTATTAGTTTGAACCACAAGAGGCATCAACACTCACCTAAGCCTACGTCATACGTCGCGTCAGAGGTCACTCTTCGGCCGGGACTCGTATACGGACGTTACTGGAAGCCAGTGATTCTAGTTTAATGTCATAAACATGGATATTTTTCTTGCAAAAACCCATCGATTCACTTCAGAAGGCCTTTGTTAAGTCCCCTGGAGGTGTATGGATTACTTTTATGATGGATAATGCACTTTTTTGGGCTTCAAAATCTCAGTTACTATTCACTCCCATTATAAAGCTAGGAAAAGCCAGGATATGTTTTAATATAACACCGATTGTGTTTGGCTGAAAGAAGGAAGTCATATACACCTCGGAGGCTTTTTGGCTAACTAACCATTTAAGACACACAATCCAATCAATACCCAATTGATAAATCAAGTCTTACCCTACATTTTACATGTAATAATCAATTTCACTTACAGGTGAGATTATACAAATGAACTGGAAGCAAAAGACCTTCATAAGATCAAAAGCCCTAAAGCTACAACAAACAAGCCTGAACCTCCATTGCTGATAAAAAACGACCATTAAAGATGCCATATTTAGTCATAACACGCTCTCTAAATGATTTAAGCATTTGTGTGCTTGCTTGTCTGACCCTTCATTATCCTTCAATTGGCTCCTCTCAAATAAGACGTCAAGTGTTAACACTCAGGGCTAAAACATCTCGTGCCGCTCTTCAGCTCTGCCTTTCAATTCCTAGAAGGTCAAATGTGATGTTTGACCTGCTCAGAGATCTTTTGTGGATGTGGACAAGCACAGGTAAAAATAAAATCAAGCAAAAATGAAGTCAGAATCGTTGTGTCAAAGGCCAAGTGCGGGCATAGTGTAAAAAAAATGTGTTCCTTCCTAAATGTCTTCACATCCAGTTGTTGGTTTCTGTGGACAAAGCTAAGTGTACCGTCTGAACAGCGCACTATAATTTGCTAAATACTTTAGATGTTTGACACAAAAAAACTAAGCCACAATGGCTGATCGGTTACTTTTTTGTTGGACCATTTTAGACGTGTGCAATAAACCTAAGTAAATAAATATCTGAAATAAGACTGCATAACCATGTAGATTCAACTTTTAACAATTTTAAATAAATAAAATATAAAAAGATCTTGAATTTAGCATGTTACTTAGGGTACATTTACATGACAATGATGTACTAAAAACCGGCACGTACATACGACGACGTTCTGCGAAAACGGCTAATAGCGCTGTATTATTCATGCCAGGCCAGTAGGTGGCGATGACGCTTTGTAAAGAAACACTGCAAGTCTATAGACGGCACACTTAATACACATGCGCATGACGTCACCATTTTCACAAATTCACATTTTTGTAGTTTACATGGAGATGATAACAGTATCGCTTTGCACTTTGAAACACGTTTTCAAAAGTTTGTGTTTTCAGGTCTCCAAAACGTCGTTGTCATGCAAATGAACAGCCAAAACGCATAAAGTTATGATTGTGCTGGCCATTAATTGTTATACAGATCACTGCAATTAATGTTTAATTTCTTGTTTTGTTCAGTACGAGACGAATACATTCTTTTTTTAGGAATCGTTTATGATATAACATTATTAATAACATTTGTAATAAAAATACACCCATATGAGTCGCTGTAATGCTGTGATAGTAATATTTATAACCACATTCAGGCAATTAATCAATAATCAAACAGGCTACTTAAACAGTATTGATTATAATAAATATAATACAGGCAAAATACAAAAGTTACTGAACGAGAAAGACAATGGGTGTGGATTTCTTTCCTGAGATTTTCTTTCAATAAGTTTCAACACGCAGGTTGTATTTTTATATAAATAATGATGAGTCTATTGGGTGACATGTAGGTCAACATTACATAAATAATTTCTTCTCACAGTCAAAAAGGTACCAAAATACACTGCCCGGACAAAAATAAGTGTTTGGATTTAAATAGGCAAATGCTTAAGAGTCTATGATTGAATAATTATTGCAGTGATTATAATGTTTCTAGCATATTCTGTTTGGCAACAGTTCTTCTAACCCTCATTGATGGAGTGTGTAGCTTTTTCTTAAACAACCATGTAGGAAGACACATCACAGCCATATTCCAGCACGACAATGTCAAGATTCATCAGGCTCAAAGTGTGAAAGAATGATGGGAGGGAGCGTGAAGAATCATTTTCACCTCTGAGTCCAGAGCTTAAATTCACTGAAAGTCTTTGGGATGTGCTGGAGGAGACTTTACAGAGTGCTGGACTCTTGCATTGACAATACAAGAGCTTCACCAAAAATGGATGGAAATAACATCACAACATTTATTATAGACAAGTCATCTGTAAAGTCTGCTCCAGCACATCCCAAAGACTTTCAATGAATCCATCAATTAGGGTTAGAAGAACTGTTGCTAAACATATAACATGCTAGAATCACTGCAATAATGATTCAATCACTGCCTATTTAAATCCAAACAGAGACATTTGGGCATTTGGGCATGGGGGCTGGTCAGTGTATATTAATCTAGCCATAAAACCAAGCCAAGTGCAGTTTAAGGTTGTCCTTTCTTGAAATGTATTATATACTTTCTTAATAAAAGTAGCATAAAATGTTTGAACTTGAATAACCTAACACGCTCCGAACTTGAATGCATAAAAGGCAAACTTCAATTAACAGAAAAAGAGTTACTATATTTTCATTAGAAATATAACCGGTCATCCTGAATCTTCCAAACGCCTCAGCTATTTTCCCTTTTCACTTGAGATCAAAGCGCTGTGGTTTGCTTCGTTTCATACATCCGCTGAAAAGTGGTTAATTCATCCCTGCGCTGAGATCGCCTCCGAAACCCACAATCACAGCCAATGCAGCGAAAGCCAAATAAACTTACTTACACACCACGAGCAAAACCACAAACTGCTTGTGGTTAACTAATAATAAACCTGTTTGGCATGTGGCGTCCTACTGTGCGCAATTATGAGATCTGACTAAACCGCAATCTTAAGTGTTTAAGCAGCCAAAATATGATTAACAGTCACAGCTGCTGAAACGTGTACTTGAGTGTGACATTGATATTTACGTAGTCTAAAAACACTGATATGGTCCAAGGACACGAACACGATAAGCTGTTATAACAAATCAGCATGTAACATTTCCTGTCTCTCTTACAGCAATTAAATCAAAATATCTATAGTGATGAAGTGTCGATTACATGATGCAGCAACACATTTACATGCATGTTGCATCATGCGTCTAATATGATGTGTTTTTGAGCATTGTATCTAATCAAAGTTCACATGAATACAATGGCGAAAAGTGATCAGTTGACAACTTAAAAGTGGGGAAACCCATTGCCTCAAAATTATTAAGTAATAAACTTCATGCGTAATTGAAAAAAATGTATGTGGGCATGTCAAGTTCATATAACTTAATTTTTTCAATTACGCATGAAGTTTATTACTCAATAATTTTGAGGCAAAGAGTTTCCTCACTTTTTTTTAAGTTAAGTCAACTGAACACTGTTATGTCAACCATTTTTTAACCCCAACAAAAAAGGAAAATGCTGTGTCGGCTAAATATTGGTATCGGTATGTTGATTTAAAGGTGCGGTATGTAGGATTGACAGCTAGTGGTCGAAAAAGGTACTGCAGTCCAAATTCAAAATATTGGAGATCGTTGTCCCCCGCCCCCTCCTCCTCAGACTCGACGCTCACATGGGCTGGCAGTTTGAGGACACGCAAATGGAGCGAGCGCAATTGACAATGGAAGCCGAGGAGACTTACACACTGTAAGTTGATTTATCCGCGTTTTAACGTGCTTCCGTTCATAGAGATTTTTAGATGGATGCCGAGGCTTTTTAGGTCAGGTAGAATCTGCGATCTCTGACCCAGTTTGTTTGCTGGCTTCCATGGCTGCTGCAATATCCTGTTTTATGCCAACTGGCAATCTGTGGTGTCGAAATACTATCGGGTGAACTGGCAACGTGCGTTATCGCACAGACCAAAACAAAAACAGACATTCTGACACGGAACTCACATTTCAAAGTAAAATAACTGGCCGTAGCATTGCTTTTCTGAGAAACAAGTAGGTGAATTTAGCATGTTTCTTAAATATCTGCAAACATATTATGGTATTTGTATGTTTTAGTAAAGTGAAAAATGTACATACGGCACCTTTAAATCAAGAATAAAGCAGAATCCACACACCAAATTACAAATTCAATGAAACTTGATGTCAAGAGTATAAAAATTTATCAAACTTGTGCACCATGTACACTTTTAATGTCACCAAGTAAATTGAATCTGAAAAAATAAATACATTTTATTGTTTCATTGGAATTATGATGTTGACAGTTTAGTCAGTCTTGCTCTACAGTAATTTAATGCCAATTCTATTGCCCAAAATTATGAATTGTGATTGCATTTAATTGATTCTTTCCACCATGTTGTAAAAATATTGTAAAAAAAATAAATTTATTATAAAATAATAATCATTTGAATTTTTGACCTTCATATATGTATCATCAATAAAAGTAAATTATGAATTATAAAGAATAATAAAATATTATTACTATTCATGTTTCTTTGTTTATTACACTTTAGCATCGAGGCGATTTACATGGCAAACAAAAGGTCAATATCACAATCCATAAAATATAAAATAATTATATAAAACATTTCAACTTGACATAAGATTGAAAATCTAAAATACATTCCGGTGGCACATTCCAAAATATTCTATTACTACTCATAATATGTAACAGCTGGATATCAACTTTTGCCACTCCAATAGACAACTACCAGCATTACCAATAGTTATAATATTTTTGAGATTCTCAAAA